>VYZW01033052.1:0-14799 GCA_013401315.1 Balaeniceps rex | reverse complement strand
TGCTGAGGGCTCCAGAGCTGGACGCAGTACTCCAGGTGGGGTCTCACCAGAGCCGAGTAGAGGGGCAGAATCCCCTCCCTTGACCTGCTGACCACGCTTCTTTTGATGCAGCCCAGTATACGGTTGGCCTTCTGGGCTGCAAGTGCACACTACTGGCTCATGTTCAGCTTTTCATCCATCAGTACCCCCAAGTCCTTCTCCGCAGGGCTGCTCTCAATCCCCTCATCTCCCAGCCTGTATTGATACCGGGGCTTGCCCCGAACCAGGTGCAGGACCTTGCACTTGGCCTTGTTGAACCTCATGAGGTTTGCACAGGCCCACCTCTCCAGCCTGTCCAGGTCCCTTTGGATGACATCCCGTCCCTCAGGCGTGTCAACTGCCCCACTCAGCTTGGTGTCATCTGCAAACTTGCTGAGGGTGCACTCGATCTCGCTGTCTATGTCGTTGATGAAAATATTAAACAGCACTGGTCCCAGTATGGAAGAAGCAACAACCTTCCCGCTAAGCTTAGGCTGAGAAAGATTGCTCAGCGGCCATGGTGTGACATCCTTTTTCATCAGCATTACTCTCCATCAAGCAGCCCTGCTGATCTCTGGTCCTGGTCATGCTGCTGCCCATGGCCGGCCTGGCTATTTGTGTGGCCACAAAGGCAGACCAGAATGCTGGTGCAGCTGGAGAACATCCCTTTTCATGGGTGCCGTTGGCCATGTTCCCCACCAGCCCGCCACACGGTTGCAGGCATGCTGGCACCGGCCAAAGCCAGGCACGTGGGAGGGAATAAGCGGTGGCAGGGCACCAGGGCTGGCGCTGCAGGGGACTCATCCAGTGCAAGCAGCACTGCTGCTGTGTGGGAAAGCATGATCAGACCCCAATTGTATCAGCTGGCTGGGAGGTAACAAGGGGAGACTGGTCCTAGGCTGTTCCCAGGCTACCTGTCGGTCTGCAATCAACAGTAACTTTGAAGGTTAACAATTAATTAACTGCAATGTCAGCATCACAGAGGCTATTTCAAGCAAGCAGCTCCCAAGTCTTTTCACTCTTACTGTAAGTCCCGCTTGTGCTGCACAGGGGTCTGGCCAGTGGTACGGACGCGGTGTGCTGAGTCACCAGGCACTGCTGAACACAGTCCAGTAACGCTCACCCATAAAATGTAATTTTTGGCTGCAATGACTAGGTGAGAGCAGCAGTGCTTTCAGCCTTAATGCTGTCAAATCTGGGTTCACTGTCTTTTGTCCTCCTCTCCATTTAGTACCCAAGTTCTCCTCTAAGCACTCAGAGCAAGAACTGAGCACGAGTGCTTAATTTCTTCCACACAGGCCATGGTAGGAACATGAAAACTTGGATTCCTGTCTGAAAAACAGAGCAGCTTTAAGTGTTTGAAATGAAATTTTCTTTCACCTATATTTTTTGCCCTCAGAAGGCAGAAAGATTTCAGCAGTCATTTTTGTTATCCTCCCTTAGGCAAAAATGGTAAGGAAAGGTCGCTGAGATGCATCTGATTGAAAAATCGCCCCTCTGGAGCTTGGCATGGTGGTTACAACACAAAAATTGCCAGGTTGGGTCAGCTCCTTGCCCAGCTCTGGGAGGATCAGCTGGTTTCTGGTAGCTGTCCCGGTTCATCCAACCCATGTGGTTAGGTCAGGCAACTGTTAGTTTTACTCTAGGAGGATAGGAACAAATAACCTCATACTTAGCAATTTCTGGCCTAGTCTGCACATCCCATATTTCAGCTGCTTCCTTTTGCTGCTCGGCGTCATCCATTGCAACATGCTGTTAATTAAATGGCCTGTGGTTTCAGATGGGATAGCGTGTGCTGGACAAAGCATCAACTATTGATGAAGGCACATCCCGAGTGACACTGGACCGAAACTGTGTAGCTCTTATGGTGACTGCCTCTACCTTAGGAATTTGACCATCTGCTTGCATGAATACCATAGTTTTTTAATGTCCTTGACCATCTACCTCGGCACTCCTAACTTTCAGACCACCTGTGTGTATAGCAGTAATTTTCCCTCTCTGCTGCTCTATACCAGCAAAAAATGAAGAAAATACAAAGCTTTCAGCAGTAACCCTGGAGTTAGAGGAAAGAGAGTCCTGATAATAGTTCCATTAGCTCCATACAGGACTTTATCTTGGAATTAATAATATACATGTCCCCCATTTATAGCACAAATTTTGACTCCAAAGCACAGAACAAAGACTTGTGTAATTCTCCTTTCCGCACCTATCCTACAGCACATGTAGTTATCCCTCTTGTATGACTGGGACAAAGAATGTGCAAGAAAGAGGACAGAGAGGCTGCAGGTCTTGCTCAGGAACTCAGTGGTCCCACAGCAGGTGTATGTGAGTTTCCATCTCCCTTTGTTTTTCTCTTTTATTCTGTCCTTAGGTGAAACAGGTGAATTGCTTTCTGTAAGAAAATATGTGGGTTTGAATGGCTGTGTCTGGTCTTCCCTATGACTTACGTCAAACTTGTTTCTTTTGGAGCTTGGCATTCATGAGCACCTCCCAAACTCATCCCTCTTCTCTACCACAGAGCACTTAATGCCTTTTGTTCTCTAAGGATTTCCAAGGAGTTGCCAGCAAAAGCAACATGCAAACCCCACTGCAATCAACTGGGGGGATCCAACTGACTTAGAGAGCATTTTGTCAGGCCCAACAGATGATGAGGATCACATGCAGCACCATTAGGAAGTTCATATCAGGGGACTGCCCAGCAAATGTCTCCTGTTATGAGATGTCTCGCAGGATTTTATCTGTCTAGGTACAGCTCTAGGGCCCTCATTTGCCAGGGGGCTTTTCAAGAACAAGGCTGCAGGGTCCCATGGAAAGGGACTTTTGTTTGTTCGCTTGCTTGTTTTTAAACTATGGAAGGAGGCTGAACCATTCTGACCCTGCCAGGAGCTGAACACTTATGGCTGAGATAATTTTGCAATATAGATTGGGCACTTGGAAGTATTAAATTGTCTCCTGCTTGCACATAAACCTTCTCACCCTTGTTTTTGTGTCTTCATCCAAAACCCTCGCTCTGCTCTAAGATTGCTAACTGTTTCCACCTAAGTTGGTGTGGTCCAAACAGCAATGAAGTCTGACAACACTTTATAAAACAAAGCTTTTTTGAGGCAGTAAGATGAGCAACTAAGTGCCCATATCACTACTCAACCAATCACTGATAGCAAACACAGGATCGTAAGAGATGCCATGGCTCCTGTGCACTGCCAGGGACACTTGGTGTTCGGGTCATCTGGCAGCAGCAACCAATGATGCAAATGACTTCTGAATTCGGGTGGGAGTTGTGCCATCCCTTGGCTCCACCAAAGGAAGTGAGATTTGAGAGAAGCATACCTTATATGAATAATGTGGGCAGCATCCTGCCTACGCTGCCAATGTCGGGCAGGGGGCAGGGTGTTGGCAGTCTGTCTACACTGCCGATATTGGTCAAGGGGCAGGGTGTCAGGAGGCAGGGTGTAACTTGGCCACTGTCCTGTGGCTACAAAGACATTGCAAAGTGGCCTGTTACTATATTTTGGGCAGATGTGTATGTTTGAGTGAGTCCTTTGTTCTCTACTCATCTGGAAGAATCAGCATCAATAATATCAACAGAAATAGCTCCTCACTACTTTGAAGCAATCCCCCTCCCCTTCCATCCCCCGTGCAAACAGAGGAAGAAAGGTCAAATGCTCTTTACTCTTGGTGACCTGGCTGTCATTTACATTTACCCAGTGCTTTATACTGCATCATCTCAAAGACCTTCATGTCACCATAGTAAGCAGGTTTTTTTCCTCTACTGTGCAGATGAGGAGAACAAGGATGACAGGGACAGCCCCAGGCAGTAGTGGGGCCAAGTAGCTGAACATGGCTCCTTTTGGAGCATGCAGGAAGACAAAAGCACCATCAGGTGTGAATGATCTGGTTGCCCTCTGTTGGCATGTGCAGTACAACATGCCATGGACAGAGAGGGAGTCCATTCCCATATCTCCTCTGAAACCTCATCCAACCCTTTACTCTGTGGTGCTCTGCAGTGCCATGCACTCCCGTACTCTCGTATTTGGGAAAAGTGGTGGAATATGCCTTCAGGCAGCAAATCAAGCATAGTTGGTAAACCACGCTGTGTTTGTTGACATCTCTTGTGTCATGCCGTGTAGCAGGAAACCCATCCTCACTGTTGGAAGTGCCCGCCCAATAAACAACGCATGTGCTTAGTCAGGGCCTCATTTTACTTCATCTGCTCCTCTGTCATGAGCAATATTGTCTTAATATTTACAGTGTTTTTCTGGTGCTAGCACTCATATCCCCTCAGAAGAAGAGCTGTCTTTACCAATGTAACTGTACTAACATTCCTATACTGAATCTTTGAAAAATATTGACTTTCCAGCGTAAAGAGGAAGAGGTCCAGAATTGCATGAATCAATGATCTAGGCATATTTACTGAAATTCTCTTGGGCAAGGGCTGACACATCTAAAGATTCACTTAAAAAAATCTCTGACTGTACAAGGGACATTATGATCTTATTGAATAAAAATGAGTCTATCCAGAAAAACAGTACAATTCTGTTAAGTACTTTCAGATCCTATAGGCAAAGGTGTTCTACAAACATGAGATGTTTATTATGACTGCACTAGATAAAAGCATGTAGTGTGAATAGCTCACTAAATAGTTGTATGTGTTAAAAAGAGACAGAGAAATAGCAACCACAATTTATGCTCTACAATATCAACCAGTAAGAGGAAATACCTGTGCTGGCTTGATATTATGCTGACAATAAGCACTCTTTCAGTAGAGACTAACTCGCTAAAGGCGTGTGCAGTGCATATGGCAAATCGTGATTAAGATTGATGCTTTGAAGGTGTAGGACTGCAACTTTCAGGTGCATTCAGTCCTTCCACCATTTCAGAGCATCCTTTGCTCATATGTCAGTGGTGCTTAGCATATGCAAGATGCCCTGCACTAACTTTCAGTATTCTGAAAGCACCCAGGAAGAGTCCTATTGGTAGGACTATGGACCCATTTGATATGGGGGTTTGAAGGGGTAGGGGAGATGTTGGAGATGCCCTGAGCAACTGGTGTAACATGAGGGTGAGGAAGAAAGAGGAAAGCACTGACAAGAGCAGGGAGGATCAGGACTATTCAGTACCTTGCCCGTGGCTGGAGGAAGATCCTCCGAGGAAGAGGCTGCTGCTGGCAGAGGAACACAGCCCTGCGCTGTCAGTGCTGAGGCACTGTCCTTGTAGCTGGGTGGATCACAGAAGTCCCAATGGCATGTTTGTGCCTGTGAAGTTTTGAGAGAGCAGTCTGAGCAAAACCTTCTGGTGCAGAGGCCAGAAAACATTTTTCTTCTCCTTCCCATTCTGCTTTCATGCAGGCTGGTTCTGGATCCAGCTGCTGGTTCACAAGCATGTGGAGTGAGATGCCCAGATCCACACCACCCCCTGCCCAAAGCACAAAGGTGTGCCCAGGTTGATGGGAAGGAATTTGGCTGTCAGGGCAGCAGGTGTAGTTTGAACAGCCATTTTCTGTCTTCTCTGCCCTATGTACAATTTACTTTATGAGCTTCCAGCCAGACCATGCGGATGGATTAACATACATGAATAAACACAAAGGCATTTACTCCTTAAAAATAACACAATTCTCTCCTCACTTGAGGAAGGAAATTCTGCTGACTCTGTTGGTGTCCCTCCTGGCTTGTGCAGGTCCCTCTGAGCTGACACTCAGTCTCTACTTTTTTTTCATCCTTTAAAACCTTCACACTGGAATTTACTGTATTCCTAACTCAAAAGCAATATCCACTATGCAAATTATTGGCAGAAGGAGATAATTTTGTATCCAAGGTCAGCACAAATTTACACTGAATGCATTATACTGCAATTGGCTTCGAAAGGCTTTTGAATGCTAAGATTGTTTATACAGTTTTTATTTCTTTATCTTATGCAGAGTTGGTCTTACACCTAGAAAGATATTTTGATGTTTTAATGGAAATCTCTAGTCATTTTGCACAGAGAATTGGGAAGAAATAGGCACGCTGAAAAGGACTCTCTGTCCCTTGCTATTGCTCTCTCTGAATCTGCAAACAAACCAAGAGCAGCTGGCTGCATGTGCAACCGCAGCTTTTGCATATGTACAGTAGGTAGTTGTAAGTGAAAACCAGTGATTTACCAGCCCAGCTATACTAATGGCTGCCAGTCACATGCCCTGGGCAACTGTGATTCACTGTGTCAGGCAGGATCTGTCATGGCAAATAGTGTGAGTGATGCTGGTTGACATGTTGTGTCATCCAAGCAATCTGGAAAATGAACAATGTGATAAAATTCCTTTTTTTTTTAATTAGCCTCTCTTTTAAGGAGATCTTCCTGATAGTTATGCCTCCTGAGTAGTTAGTTTGGTTTTTTGTTTCTTTCTTTCTTTCTTCCTTGCTTGCTTTCTTCCTTTCTTTCCTTTTTAGGGGAAAGAATTTCCCTCTTATCAAAATGGAAAATCTCAATAACATCCCACTGAAAATTTAAAAAAAAATATAAAAAATCATTCCTGAAAACCATTCAGTTTGAATATATTCAGCAATTTCTGCCAGAAAACTCTTCCACTGGAAATATTTTTACCAGCTCTATATAAAACTTAGCTGAGCAAAAAGTTTCCTCAGACTGAGGAATTACATATCAGACTATGTAAGAAAAATGACTTCCTGATCACACTTTTACACAATTGTTTCATGGAGTTTGACTGCCCCATAGCAGTCTGTCTTTAGCAGGATCATTATGAGCTATAGGATATTGAATTAACAAAATGCCAGCTGGATTCCGAGGGTAGAAGGGTATAAATCAATAGTAGCTGGAAATAAAGAGTGTTGTCCAATAGCTAGATGACGAAAATCAGAGCTTACATGTTTGTACGCTTCACTCAACCTGAGATACGGATTCCCATTGTGACCTTGGGCAATCTTTCGACCTCCTTGTGTTTGGTACAGTTTTACTGCATAATTGAGAAGCAGCAAGACTTCACCAAAACCAGACTTATGCATCAAAATCTTGTGTATTTGGGGAAAATGATTTCCAGAAATATTTCTTACTTCTACAGTGGTCCTAAGTAATCAATTATTTGGAGTGCTGCTCAGTTTCTGAAATGGGAGTGGAGTGTAAAAGAAGGAAGCTATCAAGAGCTAATATGAGAGAAGAGGAGCATATAAATACCAGGAACAGTAACGATAAGCTGCCATACTAAGAGTGCATTCCTCTCCTGGGAGGATGTCTTCTTGACTGGGTGCAGCCATGTAGAGTTGCATGAACTCCATCTGGTCTGGAACCTGCTCAATAAGTCAGCCATTTATTGCCTGTATTCTTTACATGAATCCCCGAGGGATGAAATATATTAATAGAGGCCCAGATGTGAGCAAAAGGGACTTGACTTGCTTGTCCTGCTGCACAGGCATACTCAGAGCAGCAGATCAATTTCTAGTTGCTTCAGAGAAGTAACATCCCCTTCTGAGGTCCTCTTGCCAGGACGTTTCCTGCAGGAAGTTATAACCGAACAACCGCTGGAGCAGCGTAAATGTAGAACAGGACATTTTCCACTGAAAAACAACACGTCATTATGAAAAAACACCACCAGGAAACCTTAGGATACGTGGTTCTAAGAGTTGGGTTTATGCTGAAATTTTGTATTTCAAGTTTCTGAAAAGATTCCTGGACAATGCCGTATTACAGACTCCAGATCCCTTGCTCAATTGACTAACAAGGTTAATAATTTATTCATTTATTTCTTAGCTTCTTTTTAACAAAGAAGTGTGTTACAGCTAATATGAGGCAGCTGTTTAGGTGAAGGCTTGGGACCAGACATGACATTTTCAATGTGAAGATAAGTTGGATGTTGTCAGCCCATAGCATCTAAAGGAGCTCAGTTACCTGAAACTTCTTTTGAAAAATAAGTGGGGGGCCTGGGTGCTCTTTCTGGGACTGACTCACTTCTCTGAATGTGGAAGATGGCAAGTCAGCCATGACAATAGTTAGGGACATATGTTAAGTTGGATAATGAAGTCTTCACCCAAAAACATACTAGGTGCTCTTGTGGTGCAAGGCAGGCAACACATCTTCTTTTTCACACTGTAAAGTGTGAAAAAAACCAAAAATACTATTTCTGTCTTAGTGTCTCAGGTACATTGCATGGAGCCTGAAGAAGATGTGGGTCCTGCTGGCGTGCAAACGGTATGGAAGGTGGACCTGGCTGGTGTGCTCCAGAGGGTGGATTTAGTGAACCGTGGGCCTGCAATGGCTTTGCACCACTGGATTGGGTAATCAGCAGCCATGTTGGAGGGTGCTAAAGCAGCACAGAATGTCCCAAATGTCCTACCTGCCTTTGGTGCTGTTGACTGCCCCTTTTTCCACCTGCGGACAGTCTGCATGGAGGGCTCAGAGCACGCTGCTCTGCCCAGATGGATGGAGCCTCTTGCAGGATCACTTTGTTGTGGGAGGTGAATGTGAATTTGAGGAGAGCTGCTGGGTGTTCTTTTCATTGGCATAGCCATGGGTTTTTCACTTACTTGACTGAGGCAGAAAGGAATTTCCTCAATCTCCCAATATTTTAGAGAAACACATCTAAGAAAGGTCTTTCAGATGAAAAGTAAGACTTTCAAGGAGGAGTCAACGAGCAAGTTTGCCCCAACAATTTCATGTAATGGAAGATCACAGTCAGTGACGTGGAAGAAAAGTGGAATAAAAGCCAAAAACCTTGTATTTAAATGGTGCCAGTAGCAGTGAGGATAGTGCCTTCAGACAGCAGAGGAGCATAGTAGAGTTCTGCAGGAGGAAGCTTCTTGGCTTTAATACCTTACAGCAAACAAGAAAGAGCCATTTGACATCAACAACATAAGCAAAGCAACATCAGCACCACAAGCAAAGGACCTTTAGCTGCTCAACAAGTCAAACTGACTTGCAGGTGTTTAGAGACCATGACTGTTCAAGCGCTTCTCTATCCTGTAACACCTGGCTGTGGTGTCTACTCAGCATAGCTGTATATGGAAAAAAAAAGTTTAGAAATATTTTATGTTTATTACAGTCCAGATTCACTCTTGTCCCCAAAGTACCATCAGGACAGTGAACAAAAAGAACTTACCACCTTGGGAATAATATAGATTTTATAGTTGGGTGACAGTTTCAGGTTAAATTAATCTAGTCAACTGTATTACTTTGAGAAGTGCTAAGAGGAGAGAAAGCACTGAGATGGAAGATGTGACAGGACTGAAAGCAGGCAATAGGTTTTAAACACGTCAGCAGAGGGCCCTGTAGGGAGGACATGATTTCCAGTCCAGTCTTCTGAAATTTCTGGATTTCTACCACATAATGCATTACCTTTTTTTTTTACAAATGGGAATTTGGCTGTAGGAAAAGGGCCATGTGTGTCTTTCCTTAACTCTTGTCCCAGACAGTGACCTATATGTCTGTGACCAAGTTGACACTTTCTCTTTGATCAAATAGGATCTTCCTAAATTAGTTTATGGCATTTTTAATTTTCAAAATTAGATTTTAAAGTTGCTTTTATTTAAGCAAGAATAAAAAAAAAATCATCTTTCAGTTTCTACCTTTCTCCCTTTTGACAGGAAGGCAGATGTAAGTAAACAATGTTGAGTGTTTACTTAAGAGGACCACTTCTGATTTTTTTAATTTTACTTGTTCACCTCCTAAAAGAGAGAAGGTCATCTCTGTGTTACACAAAGTCAAATTTAGACTGGAGCTTCTTTCTTTAAGAAATAATGCTCACTCTCCTCCCCAATTTCTTTATGTGTTGCCCCCCCACCCCTTCACTGTTTCAAAAGAGAGACTCTACCAAATAAAAACTGTGGGGTATTTTTTGATCCAGTTCTCAATTAAAAATAGTTTTTTGCTCAGTAAAGAGATTTTCCTTTTTATTTTTCAGTATTTTTTCAGTTATTAAAAGGTACAAAACAGATCCACTTTCAGTATCTGATTTATTTTTCCTTTCAAAAGTCTGCCCATGCTGATCTTTTCTCTAATTTAATTCTATGCATCCTTACTTAAAATAAAAAAAAAGTTTCTGGCACATTTCAATTTACTCTGCGTATAAGAATAAAATATATATCCATGATACTAATGCCAAGCTTATATAGTGGACCCGAGTGTGTGCTTTGAGAGATTGGCAGTGAATACTTGACTTCGAAGGTAGGATGTGTAGGCAAAGGGTGAGTGAGATTGCCTTAGACGGAAATTAAGCTCTCAGCATATTACAGTGCCAGTTGTCCTTCAGCTTCCCCTCCTGCATTGAGTTTTTTACCCTTTCTTGGGGTTACAACCCAAAAGCTGAGCAGAGCCAATTCAACCTACTTATTCTTTCTTGATCAGTTCTGTTTCTGCTCCATCTTTTTTGAAATGAGGTGACCCAAGTTAATGCCATTTTCAGGACACTTTTTTTTTCTTATTCACCTTTTTACTCTTTGTAGCTCACCTCTAACTGGAAACTTTCAGATCACATTAATAGTGTTTCTCATAGTAGAACATTTCAGTGGCTTTTCTGCAGGGTAGTGTGTTGGTAGGTCACTGCAAAGCTGAGTTTGATTCCCCCATGTACCAATGCCTGACTCTATGACTTTGTGGATGATCTTTAACTCCTCTCTTCTTATGTTCTTCATCTGTATGATGGGGATAGCGATTCCTTTCCACCTTTAAAAGTGTGAATGTGACTACTCCAATAGGATTCAGTGTCATTACTTTACCTTTGACTTCATTCGTCTGAGGTTTAGCTACTTTTACCTAAATTTCTTAAAGCCTCCTTAACTCGGGCTTTCCATTAGTTTTACTGTTATCTCAGTAGTATCCTTGCATTCTTTTCCTCCTTTTGAGTCTGTAGATCTACCCTATTACTATGGCTGTAAAACTGCATACATATGACATGGCCTTGACAGCTCAGATGTTCAGCTATCTTGCTCTGAGCCTGTTAGCATTGTTCTGTGTATTTGTTTCACAGTTAATACCCTGTGTTTTTCCCATTCTGCACAAGCATACAGAAAACATAAGGAAATAGTTTGTAACCTACAAAATATATAACCAAAGCAGAAAAAACAGGAAAAAATAAGGATGTGAAAAATGGGCACGGAAAGTTGAAAAAGCTGCCTCTGAACCGTGGCTGCCTCACTTGAGGTCCACCCCTGCACCCACTGAACCAGTGACTATGATTCCCCCGGGGCTAACCTCTGATAATCCATTATATATAGATTTTTTGTTATGTATGGGAATGACTAGCCACAAACAAACCTAGCCATCTACTCACACTGCTTCCCATTCAGCAGTCAGAGCAGGCCTTTATTTTTCTTTGCTTTCTTGCTCTTCTGCTCCTCTGTCTCTGGTCTTCTCTAGGCAGAAATTCTCCATCAGTCATGAAGGACTGCAGCCCTCAACCAAACTTCATTTCAACCCTTTGCTCTTTACTCAGTTTGTGAACAGAGAATCAAATTTATCTCCCCTTGTTATTATTTAATTCTGCAATTAGGTTGCTTTGGTTTGCAAGGCACTTTGGGCTGTGGATTTCAGGAGAGGTGGCATACAAAATAAATGTCTATTCACTTGGCAAGGCTGAGGATGTCTCACCAATTCCAATGTTCTCTGTATTATTCTCTGTCTGTTCCATGCTCAATATCCCCTAGCTTTTTATTCTTTTTTTTTTTTGATTGCTACTGCACGTTGAATACATGTCTTCGTTGAACTGTCCACAATAATGCCTTTATCTTTTTCCTTGGAGGTTACAACTAATTCAGAGCCCATAAATGTTTACAAGTAGTTTTAAACTGTTTCCCACAAACCACATGTCTAGGCTGAGTTTCATCTAGTATGCTACTGTCCAATTACCTAGTTTGGCTTAGTCCATTTGGAGCTCCTTGCAATCTCCTGTCTTGGCTAGGCTGACTTATTTTTGTTTCATCAGCATGTTTTATCCCTTCCCATTTCCTTTCTGCAGGTTAATGAATTTGTATTTTTTATTACACTTTTATGATGAGTTGCAGTGTGATATACGGCTGTTTCTTTGAAAGGGAAATGAGACAGCTATCTATTGAGAATGACCCCAGGCTTAGGTTATAATCTTTGGACAATGCTATTCGCTGATCTCCTGGGAATGGGTTTATTGACTTCTTTTTATGGCATTTTAAATTGTAATTATTTACAAGCATAAGAACACATGGGTTTTCGTGATCTGCATTTATCTGAAGATCTAACAGCCCGTTATTATTGTGAATATAGTCTGACAAAGTCCCTGCATTACTGGAATAAAGGTTTTCTCCCCCATTTTATGGATAGAAATCAAAATCACTTGGGAAAAAAATTACAAAAGATAACAGGAAAAAGGTCTATCCAGCCCAGTCCCTCATAGGAATGGGACAGAAAAGCAGTAATACTTTTAGGATACTCTTCCAGCCTTCAGCAACTTGGGTTTCTCAGGGATTTCTACAGGCAGAGTCTGTATGTTTGCATTTACTAGCCCTCCATGGCAACCAGCCATTTAACCCAGAATAAAGAAAACTCTGACAAAAATGGTGGAAGTTTTCTGAGTGGTTCCTGCTCTGGCGGCTGCTCCTGCTGGTGAGGTTATCTGGGTGGTTTCTACAGAGGTAGGAAAATTGTTCTCAGACAGGTCCAGGCCTGGACCACAGGTCTCTGCTGGAGAGAACATGCCTGTGGACATATCTGTGTATCTTCAACACAGTCATCATCATCATGCCCTTGGCTCCACAAAAGCTGCCCCTGCTTTGGTAGACACTCCCGTGGCTGGATTGTTGGTTGTCCATATTTTTACATCAGCCAGGCAGGAAATATCACGGCTGTAGCCACTGGGGAGAACTTTCCCTGAGACTTCTCTAAATCTGCACAGCAAGCCAGGGACAGTGCTGGTGGAAGCAACTTTTCTGCTTTGAACTGTAGACTCTACCCTTGCTCCTAGATGCTCCTTTTTTCCTCTTTTGCTGGTTAATCTCTGTTCCTGATCTTGGTTTTAATTAGCATTGCTGCTATTTCTCTTGCCAGAGACTCTCAAGGGGTTTATTCTTTAGCATGTCTAAGTTTCCAAGGTCTAATGGGGCCTTTCATTGCTCTCTTCTCTGCTGGTTCCTCTTTGAATGCCACAGATCATAGGACTGAATGATAATTCAGGCTGAAAGGGACCTCAGGAGGTCTTTGGTCCAAACTCAGCTCAAAGAAAGGCCAGATGTGAGATCAGATCAGGTTGCTCAGGACTTTATCCAGTTTAGTCTTGAAAACTTCCCAGGAGGGAGACTACACAAGTTCTTTGGGTAACCTGCTCCAATACCTGACTGCCCTCATTGGGAAAAAGTTTTTCCTGATACCCAGGTTGAACATTTCTTATTCCAGTTTATGCCCAGTGTCTCTCATCCTCCCACCATGCATTGCTGTGAAGAGCTTGGTCATCTTCTTGATGACCTCCTCATAGGTCCTCGCAGGATGCTCTCAGGTCCACCTGAAGCCACCTCTTCTTCAGGCTGAACAAATCTAGTGCTCCAGCTCCTAAATGTTTTTTCTCCATTTTTAAAATGTCTTTTTTGTACTGGGCTGCTCAAAAGGACACAGTGTCTAGATGTGGTCCAACAGGTGCTGAGCGGGAGGATAATCCCTTCCCTCAAGCTCCTGGCTGCGGTCCCTCTAGCACAGTCAGGATGCTGTTAGCCTTCTTTGCTGCCAGGGCACGCCCCTGGCGCATGGGCAGCGTGCTGTCTGCCAGGACTCTCCAGAGCCTTCGCAGTAAAGCCAGTCAGCCCCAGCCTAGCTCTAGGTAGAGTACAACCCATTAACCACTCTTTCCTGAGCCCAACTCTCCAACCGATTTTTACCCACCCGGTTGTCCACGCATCCAGACCATAGCGTCCAAACTCAGATACAAGAATGTTGTTGGAGACAGTGTCAAAAGCCTTGCTAAAGTTGGCATAAGTGTTGTCCACTGATCTCACCTTGTCCACATATCCCATTATCTTTGATCAGGATATTTTTGTTGCAGCCATCACCCCATGCTACAAGATTTCTCTGTCTTCCTTAGTACCTGCTGTTTTTTATGACTTATATTCTTAGCTTTGATTACTTTTTGTTAAATCTGAATTTGCTGCACTTCATCTAGCAGGAACACAAGAACATTTGACTTTTTTATTATTTTTGGTATCACACTCTTTTTTTTTTTCCTTTTCTAAGTTGTTTTCTAATATTGCTGTTCTCTAAAATGCTGACTACTGGAAGTCTGATACCCGTATTAGGAAACCTGCAAATACACAAGACTCCATTTTCTTTTTAATTCTGCTCATCTCCTGTTTGGGGAATGTAGGAACAATGGGGCAACCCAGGATTCCTTCTGCCATGTGGGCTGCACTGACAACTTCCCCACTGTGCAGCACTGCTATCTATTTCACATGCATATGATATCTCAGTTATCAAAAAGCATGGGTGTGGTAGTATCTGTTCAATGTCTTTCTCACACAAAAGCCCTTTGAGCAGGATAGCATCATTTCATCCATTTCGCAAGCAAGGGTCTGAGGAAGAGAAGGCTAAATAGCATGGGAGACACAGAATCATAGCACTGTATCGACTGGCTCCTTTGGGGGTTGCACAGTGTCCCTGAATCCACTGGTTTCTTCCCATAACAAAATCATAGATTATATACAATGAAGTACCCATGCCAAGTACCATGGCAAAACAAAGGCCATGTGTCACTCCCGGATTATAGATGTCCAGAAGGGCTGGCATGCATTTTTGAAAGGGTGGTAGTAGTCTTGTGTCGTGGTTTAGCCCCAGTCAGCAACCAAGCAC
>VYZW01033051.1:0-39203 GCA_013401315.1 Balaeniceps rex | reverse complement strand
CCCGCATCCGGGCGCTTTTGAGCCGGCACTGCCCCGCCCCGGAAGTCCCGCCCCGCCGGCCCCTGGGCTCTGGACAGCGGGCAGCCAATAGGGGTGGGAGGTGGAAGGTGGCTGGCCAATCACCGCCGCCTCTCGACAGCCGAGCTCGGCCGCCGCCGCCACTCCCGGCGTGCACCGGTGGCGCGCCGCACTGCGCATGCTCCAGGCGGGCGGCGGCTCCCGCCGTGCCCCGCGCAGCGGGCTGAGGCGCTGGGCGGGTGCCAGGGCAGCGACTTCGGCCGTGCCGTCTGGGCGTTGGGGAGCCGGAGCAGCAGCAGTCGCCGCCGCCACCGCTCCTCTCTCGCGTTACGCCTGTGTACCGCGCAGGCCCTACCCCCGGCACCTCCCGCACCCAGCGCTGCCGGCACGGGGCCGTTCCTTGCGGGGAGGCACCGGAGCTGTCAGGCGGGTACGCAGCGGCACGTCGTCCGCCGCCTTTCCGGCCCCGCTCCGCCCCCCACCCCGCGGGTCTGGCACCGCCGGGGCGGGGTTACCGCGCAGGCCTGGTGGCGGCCCGGCTCCCGCCTCGCAGCGCGCGGGCTCAGTGCGCCTGCGCCGCGCGCCGCTCCTGCCTTCTGGTGACGTGGGGGCTGTGCTGCAGCAGGCGATTGGCTGGGCGCGCTGTAAGGGTGGGGCCCGGCGTTGCCATGGGGACGGGGCCCCGTTCCCATTCAGACCGGCGGCTTGCGGCGCCGCGGGCCGGTAGTTGCTGTCGTGCGGCCGTGACGGGCAGGGGTCCGGTGGGGCTGGGGTGCTCCCGGCCGTCCGCGGGGGCTCCCTCGCGTATGCATCGGCTGTGTGGTGCTGGCCGTCGTTGCCGTGTGCAAGGCTTTCGCCCGGGTGGCAGGCCATCGAGGGTAAAGGCGGCACCCTCAGGCGGGGTGTGTAGTGAGCGGTGGAGGGCGCCCGTCCTGACTGGCAGGCCGACCGGGAGGTGCAGTGGGGTGGGCCTAACCGCACGTTTCTGAGTGTGTGGTAGTGCTGGGGTTGCACTGGGGACGGAGGGTTGCTTTCCACCGGGATAAGCTCACTACGGAGTTGGGAGAAGGAGCACTTAGCGCCAAGCACCAGGCAGGGGGGAGGGTGTGGGATCTTTGCTGTCCAAGGTCAAATTGGTGTAAACTTGAGGGTCCGGTTTTGTAGCGTGGTCCATCTGCAGACTGTTGCCAGATGAAGCTAGCCCTATCTTTGCCCTCTCTCTTCTGCCACTTTTGGTGGATAAGTTAATCTCTCAGATCAACTCCGATTCAGTGGGAAACAAATCACTTTTTTTGTGTGTATGCTTTTCTGTCAGATGAAACTGTTGATCCAATTGATTTTTCCTATATATGATCTGTGGATATGAGAATGGTGATGTAAATGGAAGGAAAATGGGATTACCCTTTCAACAGCAACTTGCTCTTAGATTGTGCTAGCGCTAACGCTGTGCTTTGCCTTGAATTTCAGACAGGTCAACCCAGTGAGCAGAAGTGACTCAGCTAATGAATGGGCTGGCAGCAGGATCTCCTGGACCCTGTTCCCTGGGAAGGTGACCCATTAGGAAGCTGTGTGTTAGTAACATGCTGTTTGTTTTGCTCTATAGCACAGTGATGCGTGCTTGCTGGCTCGTGGGGAAAGAGAAATGCAGTCGGCGGATGAAACTGCCACACTTGGAAGCAGTGGTAATTGGGCGTGGCCCAGAGACTGGGATAACAGATAAGAAGTGTTCACGGCAGCAAGGTAAGGTTTAGCTCAAATCCCGCTTTCTACATGCAGAAGCAACCGAACTTGTGAAGAGTGTGAGACACAAGTACAACACTCATGTTTATCAATAAACATCACTCTCCTGTTTGGTTAAATTACAGTGAAGCTAATGGACCAATGTTTTGGCCTAATTCATAAGCCTGCTTTGAGCAGGGTCTAAATTGTCTAAATCACAGTTTTTCCTTGAAATCTAAGCACGCTTTCCTTAGGCTTGCTTCTGCGGTCACTGGTTTGTGGTCTCCTTTCTCTGTGTGGTCCATAGTGTTGCCTGATTCTTGAAGTCACCAGGCTTTTTTTATAAGCGCTTATGGAGATCTCTGGGTCCTAAAAAATCAGAGGAGACACCTAATAACAGGAAGTTTACCTTAACATGAGGGCCCAGGCCCGCAGTCATGTTCCGCTGCCTGCACTCTTGCTTCATGAGTGGCACTTCATCTCCCTAGTCTTCCACCAACTTAGTATGACTTGTTATTTTCTACATGTGCTGGGAAGTATATAAAAATATCTGTGACCTATAAAATACTCCCTTTCACATCTTCCCTGCCTTATATTACTTCCCTCTGGACACAGTCCTGCTCCATGCCATGTTGTCACAAAGGGCTGGTGAGAATAGCAAGAATGTGTAGAAGGCTTCCACAGGTTTCACCTTTATTCTGAAGTAATTTTGCTGATCCATGGTGTGAAATACTTAGGTGTGACTCAGTGCATGGGTCGGTTCTGTTTTACCTGTGGTCCTAGAAATAGAGGATGAGGCAGAAGTATTCTTTGCGTATGTTCACAGAGATCAGCTTCAGAAGGTAGCAGATCTTCAAATACAGGAGTGTTTTCTGAAAGGGGTGGTTCAGCAGAGTTTTGGCCTTTTTATTTACACTGTTTTGTGACACTTTGTTCTTTCTTTCCAGTTCAGTTAAAAGCAGACTGTAACAAGGGGTATGTCACAGTTAAGCAGGTATGTTTTTAAATGGGTATACAACATTTGTGATACTTACTGGGATGGTTGTTGTACTTAAACTCCACAAATGCTGCAAGTGAAGATTCTGATCACTGGGTCTGAAGGGCCTGAAGCTGTTTTATGACCAAGGAGAGCACAACGAGTGGTCTTCAGAATGGATCTGTCTTTTTTGTGTATTTCAATGGAAAGACTGCACTAGTCCTTCCAGATATGCTCCAGTCTCAGACAGCTGGACTTGCAGCATCAGGGAACGCTGCTGTGAATCCTCAACCTGTTCTTCCAGGTGCTATGTTAGGGAGAGTTTGGAGTTCTTCCCCTAAACTTGCTGATCTGCCTCCTGAGCCTTAAATTTCTAAAGCTGAGGCAGCCTTTCATTTAAGGTCAAATTGGTTCTTCTGTTAATAGGACTGGGCAGTTCTGGAAAGTGTTTGTTTTGATGGCTGATAGAGCCAACGGTGTGGTCACCTCTGGGAAGGGATGGGATGTGAGACAGCACATGAAGGCATTCTCATGTTACTAACTGGATGGATGTAGGCCTACTCTCATAGTTAGGACGACCAGGATCCCTGAGATAATATGAAGGGAAAATTGACGGGCTTCAGGTGCTGGGGCAGGTATGGGCGCCTGCAGCATCAGTGTGTGTGGACAATACATCAACGTGTTCTGCCTCCTGAGGAGTAATGTCTTCCGTCAAAATGCCTCCAGCACTCAGTAAGCACAGGGATCCCACCAGTGTCTGGTGAATCCAGCAAAGATCTCTCAGACAGTTTTCCACAGAAGTCAACCTTAGCCACAATTTGAATACCGTGTTACTGGAATGTTAGGGCTGGGAATACTTTCTGACGGTGGGTGCTAGCATGTTTCCGCTGCCCGCTCTAGAGTTGCTTCCCAGGTGGTTTGTGTGCGGCACAGGGTTCCAGGGTTCCAGTGGTCAGCCGTTTGATAGCATTTTGGCCCGGGAGATGTAAAGTGTACTTGACTTGAGTGAAACTGCAGAACTGTAGGCTGAAGACATCTTGGCTGGAATTAGGCGGGTGTTTCATCGCAGTGAATACCAAGCGATGAGAGACACAATACCATCTTGTGAAGAAGGCAGGTATCGCAGTGGGAAAGCTAAAGAAACATTCTGTGACAGAGCAATCAGTCACAGGGAAAAGCTGGTTTCCTAGAGCTTGTTTCATGCTTAAGCATTAACCAAAAACATTTTGCTGAAGTTGGAGACTCCTAATTTCCCTAGGGTCACCCTCATGATCAGGCAAAATCCATCTATCAAGCAGTCACTGTAGGTTGCCCACACCACTTTGTGTTATCAGTTATGCCTGACACAGAGGAAAATGTATTGCTTCTCAATTATCAGCTACACTTCAGGTAACTTCTCAGTCTTTAAAACACTGTTTTGAGGAGAAAGTTATTTTAGACTTGCATAGAGCTGTAAACTGATGCAATGAGAGAGGCAGGTAAAAATTTGACCTTGCTGTCCTCATTTTCCGCTAGAACAGAATAAATAGTACAGTTGGTATTGTGAAAGTGGAAGATGCAAAATGAAAATAGAAGCATTAAAATACAGATAGGCTGGTGTATACTTTGCACAAGCTGAGGTGGACAGAGAGGTTTAGCCTCTCTTGAAGGAACAGGCAAGTGTTGTCAGTGGGTTTGAACACAGTCATCTGTGAGCTGGAGAAGGGTTATCAAGTTCAGCTTGGGAAAGAAAAAAAAGACAGGATCAAGGAGCTGATCCCTGTGTAGTGGACTTTTCTGGGGGCTCAGAGGAACTTTTTTCTTCATTTTTCTTTTTTTTTTTTTTNTTTGCCTATGCAGGAGGGACTGTGTTGCAAGTGTTGGCAGTGGGCTGTGCTTGGTGAGCCAGTGGTTGTGAGCCTGAAGTGCTTTCTCTCTTGAAATGAGCCAGAAGAGTGTGCTTGTGTATTTGAAGGCAAATGTGTTGATGGGACAGCATTTAGTAGAAACAGAAAATGTAGTAAAAGGGAGAAGAAAGAGGAAGTAAAATAATTTGAAACCAGGAAGATTTCTGGGGATGATTGGACTGAAATAATTGCTAAAACTACTGTTACTCTTCAGAAATAATTGTTACTAAGACTGTTATTGTTTTAACAGTTGTTTCATAGGTTGTTAATTTTTTTGAGCAAAGTGCGACATAGGTCTTGCTGTAGCTCTGTAGCCAGCTGCTACAGAACTGTCAGGTCCCTGCGACACCGTGCCCCTGAGGGTTGTGTGCCGACAGCTGTGGTTGCAAGACAGGACCACAGAGAGGTGTCTCCTGCGTTGGACTTCCCTGATCCTGTAGAGTGGGTTGGTGTGGGGAGGTGGTGCAGTGAATACAAAACGTGTTTGCTTTCCAGGATAGTGATATTCCAGGACAATAGAGTGGTAGTTGGCGATTCCAGTTACAACATCATTAGCTATTTCTTTTTTCTTTTCTCCCTACCAAAGATAGGAGTCAACCCAACTAGTGTTGATCTCGTGAATATTGGCAAGGGTGAAGAGGTGAGAATGAAGCCAGGCCAGGTTCTGCATGTTGTGAATAAACTTTACCCCTACACGGTGCAATTTGCTGAAGAGTCAGGGAAAACTGTTACAGAAGCAGAAGAGAAAATACAAACTGACAAGACACCATGCGAAGACTCCTGTGAGAATGATGATGTAGAGCTTGTGCCCAGAAAAACAATGAAGATGGAGGTGGTGGATACACGAGGCAGTTCTGCAAATCCCAAGCTAAGCGGTACTGGTGTATCTCCATGTGAAGGAACTTCGAGCAAAAAGGCAAGTGTATTGGAATCAGTACTTGGGCTGTTTCTCTGGGGTTGTCTCCTCCATCAGGGTTTTGGTCTCTCACTTTTGTGGGTGCTGCTGATGGGGAAGCATCTCAGGTGAACACAGATCCTCAGAGTATTCAGAGCATGTGAGCTGACATGCACTGAGGCAACGACTCTGCTCCTGACATCACCCAGGTCCTGAGAAACTTACCTGGGACCCATTGTAACCTGAGCTGGGGGGTGGGTGTGTGTGAAGGGGCTTGCTTGTAGCAAGTGAGGATTTAATCTCTGGTTCCTGCTGCAGTTTCTGCTAGAAGGACAGTCCACGTGAGCTAAGTTTAGCTGGAGTCACACAAGGATACTCTGCTGGCTCTTGAGATGAAGCCTGCTGTGTTACAAATAGAGCAGTGGTTATCTAAAAGCTTNTGCCTTTTTTTTTTTTTGACCCCTCCCGCTTTGGTCATTCCTTATGGAAGAACCATGTTGACATTAATGAATGTTACCAGGCAAAATCTTTTGAAAGGGAGTTTTTAGCCCTGCTGACATGGACAAAATAAAAAGACTGCTTAGTGCATCTGGAACTGTAACAGTGTGGTTGCTGGAGAAGAAGGCACAGAAATGAAGTCCCTCAGGACAAAATTTCAGTCCCAGGTTGTGGTGGGCTGACCGCTTACTTAGTTTGTGGACTCAGACTAGTTATATTAGGGCCAGATTTGTGGTGGTATGAGCAGGGAGACAAGACAATTCACGCTGTTTCTCTGTCAGCACTATAATAATGTTTGAACATCTTCCTCTATAAGTATATGATGAAGATCGTCATTGATAATGCCTGTAAAGTGATCTGAATAGATGAAAGATCTGTTCTGAAAAAAGTGCACTTGAGGCAGGTTCTACTAGGCGTTCAGTAACCAAGTTAAGAGATACCTGCTAGTGTTGGCTTGATCTTCTTGTGCCTTTCTTGTTTTCTGTACAAGCCACTCCTTGCACAGTATCAAAAAATAAATACATCTAAGAGTAGGGCCACACACCGCAACCACTTCTTTGTTCTGTGCAGAGCAGCATGTGATAGGAGAGTTAATGGAGATCCTTGTACTTCCTTTGATGCTTGTGATCCATGAAACAGAGAGTCTTTCAGTAAAATAATCTGTTGTCAGTAGTAATCAAGGACTGTGCCGTAACATGTGCATGCAAATTATTAATTTCAAACAGATCTAGAGCTCCCTGTTGTTAAATTTTGAACATTTGAAAGACTTAACTTTGAATCTTAACGGTATTTTGTTAGAAGTTTTCAAAAGTAGCTTTGTGGGGGCAGTTGGAGCAGGTATGTTGGCACTTATAGAAAGGAAATAATTCAGTTGTCATTCAGCTGTTATTTTACTGTTGTATACTAATGAAAGTACTTAACTGAATACTTTAAAACATATAATTGGATTCTTAATTATCTTATAATTTTTTTTTTTCCTTTTGTGCTTTAGGAGCATTTAGGACACTGGAGTCAGGGTCTAAAGAGCTCCATGCAAGATCCAAAAATGCAGGTGAGAGCTGTACACTTGTACTTTACAGTAGTTCCTGTCTAAAAAAGTTAAATGCGCTTTCTTTCTTCCTTCTGCAGTTTACTTTAATGATCTGATTAATTAGTGGAGTGCTGCATAAGGGCTGAATTGTACTTGCATTTCTCTCTGTAGTAGCATTAATTTGGGAGTCTCTATTATAGAGACTATACTGATTTTGCAGAATGTCATTATCTTAATTATCTTTGAGCTCTCTACGCTGAGCTCTCTCCAAATTTGGCCGACAGATTTCAAAAAGGTTGTTGGGAGAGCAGGCAAGAAGTGCAGTTGCTATGTTTCCTCAGGGAAACCAACTAAAATAGAGGTGTGGTTTGAAACTGAGCAAGTAGTGGAGGTTCCTGTTTTGCAGCAGTCAGCACTGCCTTGTTTCCAAGCATGGTGCAGTTTCCCGGTTTCCAGCAAACTGCAACACTTCTGTGCCAGCCTACAAGATGTGACTCCTGGCTCCTCCTCCACCCGGTTCCTTTGTTCCAACAGGAATTTCCTGGGTGGTTTCTTTTAACCTTCTGCAGATGCTCCAGATGCACTTCCCTCCCTCTGCTTCCCTGTGGCTGCATAATGGTTTTCCTTGAGCTCTTTTTTTTGTTGTCTGCTGCCTGCTTTTGGGGAGGTCAGACTCAAGATGCAGAAATCTGACAAATGGCTTTTGTGGCTGCAGTGTGTGCACACTTTCTTGTTACTGTATTCTAAGAGAGCCCTGAGAGAATCTTCCCTATCCATGTATAGAGCCTACTTTCATTTTATTTTTAAGTTATGGCAAATATATGGACAACTCTTTACTCAAAAACGAGCTTTTTAGCTCAACTCCAAAATAGGGAGAATGCTCTCTGTCAATATTCCACTGTCTGGCAGAGTAAGGCCTAAAGCTTGGGTCCATTTAGCTTGAGTTTTGGCTGGCTGACTGCTGCATGGCTGTCTTAACATTAGAGATGTGTTTTTCCCTTTGTACTTCTCAGCAAGAGTATGTGTTCGGGAGGATGGATACCACAGACATCTGTGATACTTGGTTCTTGAAATCACTGAATAATTGCAGTTGGAAAAGACCTTTGGAGGTCACCCAGTCTGACCACTTGCCCTCGGTGTGATTGCCCCAGCCTCTGTCCATTTGAGTTGAGATGATCTCCAAGGGCAAAGATCCCACAGCCTTCAGGAGCCTGGGCTCCTTCAGGTGATGATCAGGCTGCAAATAATTTCCTTGATAACTAATCAGAAGGTCCCTATTTCTTGACTGACTTTTTTTTTTTTTTTTTTAAAAATTTCAAGTCTAAAGTGTTGAACTGTGTAGGGTTGTAGGAGAACTGGATGCCCATTCTCCTGAAATGCAAATTCCAGCATTTTCAAATGAGAATGATAAAGCTATTGAAATACTTGCTTACTTTTTAAACATGAAGCTTAATCTTCCTCCCTTAAGCAGAATTTTATATAGCACTTACCAATGCTATATGAAAGACAGTGCTTTCTTGACCCAAAAGATAAGCTGGTTTTAAAACTGTTCTTTGAATGTTAGAACACAAATAACTGTTTGTTACTTAGTGGTGGTTCTGAACAAAATACACAAACAACAGAACTCCTATCTTTGCTTTTTAATAAATTATTAAATAAATGGCAGTATTTCCTTCTCCTGAAAACACTTGATCATGATCCCATTCCCACTGGCTACATATGCAGATGCTCATGTGTGTATATAAAAATATGACAGCATCAAACAGTCTTGCTGCTGAAAGAATCAGTCCTACTATTTGTGTGCTGATAACATTTTAATCTTCCTTCCTGTAGAGCAAGATTGATCAGCTCTGTGTATAAACAGATGAGAATAATTAGCAAAGATGACAAAGACATCATCCCTCTCTCACCAACAGACACACTGCTAAGAGATCAGAGACACAGCACACAGTTTCTGCTTCAGAACCTGACAGATTTTTATTGCCAGAGGCAGGTTGTTCCCCCTCTTCTCCACATGCTTTGCTACTGTTTCTCTTCATCAGCTGCATCAAATTGTTGCAGAAGGCAAAACAAAATGAGCACAGGGGAAGAAGGACATGATAGACAGGACTCCGTTCTGTGAGTGTTCTTACAAAGTAGCACATTGGGTAGCATGAACTGAAATAGCTCGGATTTGAATGTTTTTGTCTTTGTAACGCCAGTGGAGGTCTGCAGCACTGAGTGCACCTCTGAGACTTGTGTTTCACTCCAGAAATTTGCGAAGGATGAGGCAGTCCAGTGCATTCCTACATGGCCTGTATTGAGCACAGTGCCATGATTTTTGTTTCAGTGACTGCAAAGCTTGAATGTAGCCTGGTGGAAGTAGAGTTTCCTAGACCTCACTGGACTTGGGTCCAGGTGATTTTCAAGAGAGTTTATATCCACCTGTAGCAATGGTTAATGTACTGCTATGTAAGAATAGAAATCTTTCTTCTTAAAGTATATAAAGAGGGATGCTGGAACATCTCTCTGTTGCTGCCTGCTGCATGGTATGGAAGAGGGCACATATCCTGGACCAGCTTAGTTCCAGCAGAAGTCCTCCTTGAAGTGGAATGCTCTGCTTGATATTTCTCCCCATCTAGTAATCTTTCCTTGCTTTTTTCCTGGCAGTTCCAGTTGCGCTGGCAACACATACATGTGCTTAGGGACTTCTACAGTGGGACATGCAGACGGATAACATCTCAACATCCACTAAATATAGTGCTTATAGGAATAAGATATTTAACTTTCAATCAGTAAATAATCTAGTTATTTGTTTTGCAAGGTTTACAAAGATGAAAAGACTGTAGTCATCAAGGATAAATATCCCAAAGCACGTTACCACTGGCTTATCTTACCATGGGATCCCATTTCAAGCCTGAAGTCAGTCAGCAGGGACCATCTTGAACTCCTGGAACATATGCATGCAGTTGGGCAAAAAATGATTGAACAGTGTCCTGCCAGAGAGAGTCTGGAGTTTAGACTGGGTTACCATGCTATCCCCAGTATGAGGTAAGACCTAGATGAATCATTGGTAGAGACCCTGTTCTTCTGGTTATACAGTTTTGGGGTTAAATATGTAACGTGATCTGGCATTGCTAAAGAACAACTTATCCGCCTAAACACTACAAACAGTTTGGTGACCAAGTCCTTTGGGTGCAGCTGTGCACAGACTGCTGTGTACATGCCGATGGGCTACGCAGGTGTCGTGGGTCCAGTGGGAAATGCCTGTTGGGTTCCCCTAGCAGAGGTCTGGAGCTGGGGCTACGGTATGCCTGTGGTCCGGTCCCAGCAGAAGAGGTGGTGCTACCAATGGCCAAGTGCCAGGGCATCTCCCCTACCAATCTGGGATTGGAGAGTGACTCTTAAGCCTGTCAAGTCCTGCCTGCTACTGAGCAAGGATTTGAATCTTGTGTGTAAGTAAGCCCAGATGTTACAGTGTCCAAATGCCTGTGGGTATTGCAGTCAGTGTTCCTGAGTTGTTGTTTGTCCAGTTCTTGGACAAAGCTTTGAGTCACTGATCAAGTCCCATTCAGGTACTTCACAAAGGTTAAACCTTTGGTTTATTAAAACCACTGTCTCTGCCTTTTTGGAAACTAGCAGGAATATAGACTGTAGTTAGGGGCCAGTGGAATATGCAGACTAGTGACCTTGACTGTTTATGTGAAACGCTTGGCATGAGACAGAGCTTCTAGAACAGACTGGGGTTCTTCTGTTGCAGGACTGTGGGTCAAACGTGGTAAGACTGACCCATAAGGCTGGCAGTCTGACTCTGCTGAACCATGTTTGCAACTGATACCACTGCAAAAGAACTTATTGTTCTTCTGTCTTATCTACATAATATATTTGTTTCAGTCAGCTACATTTGCATGTAATCAGCCAGGATTTTGATTCTCCAGCCCTGAAAACCAAAAAGCACTGGAACTCTTTTACTACAGACTACTTCTTAAACTCTCAAGGTAATGATTGGAAAGAGGTATTTAATAACACATAATCCTGCTTGTGGGTTCTGGCTTTGGGCTTTTTTCCCAAACAAATGTGTAAGCCATAAATTCTATTGTAATAAGTGAAAGGTTTTATGTAATAGATAGTGGGGAATAGCACTAAGTAAAAGTCAACCGAATTTTGTGACTGGTTTAAATTAGAATGCAGTGATGACACGCTGTATGCATGAAGCAGTGTGCAGAGATTCTGCAGCGTCATGTGTTTCATGATGCTATGTGGTCCCAATACCTCCTGTCTCGTATTTTATTTCAGATGTGATAGAGATGGTAAGAAGCAAGGGAAAAGTGATGGTGAAAGATCATGTCTCTGAACTTCTCAAATTGCCCCTCAGATGCCATTGTTGCAAACAACAGCTGTCTACTATCCCACAGTTAAAGGAACATCTCGGGAAACATTGGCCAAAATGACTTTGCAAAAAATCATCTTACAACCTGTCTTCAGATTTCAGGGTACAACAAAGACCTTGAAGGGTTAGTGGACATGTATGTTTTTTGTTAACTGGAATGACAAATGTAATGTGGGAAAAAGTAGCCTGGAAGGAGCAGCATACCAACTTTGTAATAGCTTAGACAAAAAAAAAAACCACACCAACATCAAATAAAGTGACTTCTGAAATTGAAGGTGTGTTTGCAGCTTTGATGTGGTACTGCCACACAAATCTCTATGTGAACCCAAGTCTGGAAGAAATGTTTTGTTTGGATGAAAGGATTTGTTTTAATTCAGAAGCTGAGGCATTGAGCCCAGATCTAAGTTTCTACTGAGAAAGGAAGGAAACAGTGGTTTAGAGGTCTTTCTCTTGATGTCTTCTTCCTATCACTGAAGTTTTTTTTAAGTGATGTTGCAGAGACTGGTGTGGCTGACGGCAAAACTGTCCAAGGACTGTACTGAGAGTGTATGGGAAGGACCATCAGCCACAGCGTTCCCACTTCGCTGTGCCACAGCGTGGCTGGAAGATTTCAGTGCTGTTGAACTTCCCCTTGGCTATGGAGCAGGCATCACCCCTCACCAGGGTGCCAGGGTAGTCACTGCTCGGGCTCTAAGAGGGGCAGCCCATCTCTTTCATGTACAAGGATGTATTCAATCATTTATATATAAAAATACATGTATAATATGCAATGACCAGCTTTACTGCTCCCCAGAGCAATAAACTATTGAAGTTTGCAGTTGCTTGGCTGTGTATGTTGAGGTTGGGTACAGAAATTGTGTGCTTTAATGCTGCCCTGCTTCTCCACATTGGGATTTTGGTGAGCCTCTATTGTTTGATTGTTGTCACGATGTCAACTCCCAGATAGGCAGCAGAGCAGTAGTAATAAAAATCTGTTTCTGGGTCCAGAACTGGTTTGTAGGGTTCAATTCCATTTTAAGCCCAGCTTTGACTGGTTAAGTAAGATCCCCTCTGGGTGAAATGGCTTTCAGTAAAAGAGCACACAGAGCTTTTGTTACACAAGGAAAATGCTGTTCACAACTCTTGATAATGTGTTCTGTGGGGAGAGGGTGTCCTCTTCTTCCGTGCCCCCACACAGCAGCGTGTTACTACACACACTCTGATGGGGCAAGTAGTGACCTGTTGCTGCTGGAAAAGAACAAAGACGTTCCTGTGGTGGAACGGGGGACAGTAAGGGTGAGGGGCTGGCTGTGACTTAATTTCAAACACCAGTCACACTTTAGTTTTTGCTGACATTAGTAATAATATGTGTTAATTTAGAAAGCAAAACTTCAAAAAAAACCAAGAGAGAAGCAATGACAAAAGCACAGCCACTCTAGGGATTCACTCTTGACACAGTCAAACTAGGGCTTCACTTGGTCCCAGAGGTGAAGTAGTGCTAATGCTTAGCAACAGGAACTATTTTGGACCAAGAGCCGTTGCAAATGCTGGAGAACTGTGGTCTTCCTCACGTGACAGAGGCAGGCCGGAAAGGAAAGCCACGCTGCTCCACAGTTAAATGCACTGTTTATGCCCCACGTCCCGTCACATCTGGGTGGGTGTCATGCTTTTTAGTACGTCTCAGAGCAGGTCAAAGTGAAGCACAAACACCTGCAATCCATCTACACAGAAACGGCGTGCAGCTGTCTAAGTCAAGATTGTCACATGCTTGCATGTAGAGCACTGGTTTCTGAGAGGCAAGCCTATATATGATGTCATAAGTCAGTGGCATCAGTAGAACCACTGCCACCAGGGCTCCAGGCACACGTCTGCTACTTGCACTGACCCCAGGTGGAGTGGTGGCAGGGCAATGCTACCGAGAAGCATGTCCAGCACTTGCTGTATGAAGTCACAGCTGTACAGGAAAGGTCTGCAAGAATGGCAGCAGCGGTTGCAAGCCGTTTGAAGCCTGTAAGGGACAGACGCATATCCGCGACCAAGGGTAGCCTCAAGGCCACGAAGGAAACTAAAGCTGTAGTTGTAGACATTGGCACAGGTTACTTCAAGTGTGGCTTTGCAGGGGACCCATGGCCGTCCTGCATTGTTTCTTCTACAGTTGGTAAGCCCCTGTGGGAGACTGGGAGCAATCAAAAAGAAACCTTTGTTGGAAGAGAGCTTCAGAATAGCAGTGTACCCTTAACACTCATCAACCCAGTAAGTCATGGCATAGTGGTGGACTGGAATGGCGTCCAAGATACTTTGGAGTGTATTTTCCAGACTGAGATGAAGATTCAGCCAGAGGACCATGCTGTTCTGGTGTCAGTGCCTCCCCTGTGTTCCATCACTGACAAGGAGAGATATGCTGAGATGATGTTTGAAGGATTTCACGTGCCCGCTGTCCACATTGCCTACCAGTCCGTCTTATCCATGTACTCTTATGGAAAAACCTCAGCTCTCGTGGTGGAAAGCGGCCATGGCGCTTCACATGTGGTTCCCATCTATGAAGGTTATGTTATGCGTAGCATCACTGGGAGAGTAGATCATGCTGGCTTGGACATCACATGTTATCTCATGAAGTTACTAAATGAGTCTGGAAATGTGTTCACAGAACACCAGCTAAACATTGTACAAGATCTCAAAGAGAAGTGTTGTTACACTTCTCTGGACCTTGCACAGGACTTGAGTTTGCCTGTTGAGAAACAACAAGTGGATTATGAGCTGCCAGATGGACACCTCATCACTGTAGGCAAGGAGAGATTCCTTTGTGTTGAAGCGCTCTTCAAGCCAGCCTTACTTGGCTCACAGCAGCCAGGGCTTTTCCAGCTGACACTCACCTGTCTCAAGAACTGCGATGCTGCCATCAGCAAAAAAATAGTGGGGAATATCCTGCTGTGCGGGGGCAGCACTATGATGCAGGGCTTTGCTGACCGCTTCCAGATGGAGCTGGCCAGGATGTGCCCCAGTGACAACCTTATCACAGCCGCGTCCCCTCAAAGAAAGTCTTCTGTCTGGGTTGGCGGGTCTATTCTGGCCTCACTCGAGTCTTTCCAGGAGCTCTGGGTTCACAGGAGTGAATACGAAGAATGTGGTCCTTCCTGCATTTTTAAGAAGTGCTTCTGAGGAAGACACTGGATGCCTTAGAAAGACCAGTGTTGACAATGGGTACCTGAATCAATTCAAGAGCACCTCCCTTCTATCCCTTGCTGTAAATAAGAGATTTCTGCTGGAGCTGTATTATTTTTGTGATATTGTGTGCTTGAAATTGTTTTTTTTCTTTTGTATTTTGTACTTAATGAAGCTAGACAGCAGACAGGTGACAAACTTCTACTCTAACAAGAGAATCAGGCTTCCATACAGCCACATTTGCCCAGAAATTGGGACATTTCTTAAGCTAACTCCGTATTTCTGCATTAACGGCTTACTTCAGTTCCTGGTAACTGCATCTGTTTGTAAGAGCTTCCACAGAACTCACAAGAGCAAATTCAATGTGTCTGCAAAGACAGCAGCTAGGGCAGAATATATTTCAAGATGACATGCATCACTAAGAAAACAAAAGAGCATCCTAGTAGAAATCAAGGGAAAGCAGATTCCGGGCTGCCGCTGAAAAGGAGCTAAGGTTCNTAGGCAACGTTCACTCAGGAGGGAGAGGGGTAGGGAGAGACAATGGAGTTCAGTGATGAATTACCATGTGAATGATTTAGAAGACTGCTCGTCCACCTGGATGGCAGATTTAAAGTGATTCTGCCTTGATGGGAGAACAGAAAACATGTCTAAGACCAGAGGGTCTTCAGCTTTGACCATCACCATGATGGAAAAGCAGAAGAACCCATATACATACATTAAAGGAACTGCTGCGTTTAACATGAATCCTCAGTAAGCCGGCACTAGTTTTACCTTTTCTTGGGTTCTTTAAAGAGGGAGTCTCTTTCTAGACAATAGATTAGGTTGCACAAGACCTCAGCATTTCCTGGCATCAGATTTAGGAATGTCAGGAATTAGTGGTGTCAGTATCGCATTTCAGTTGCAGGGTCAGAGCCCTCCATACCCTGGAGAGGACCGCAGACTCCCTCATCACCCCTTTCTCCAGATCTGAAAGATGGCTTCTGTATTTCATCTTGGACTATGTTCTGCTACCATTCTGAAGACCCAGATTCAGTAAGACGCTCCTACCCTCTGCAGCCCTTCATGTGTTTTGCCATCTCAAGGCTTTACTCTTGGAGAATCTCTTCCCAGTGTAGTCACAGTACTTGACAACAGGCTTAAGCCATCCCCACACCACCCAGAACAGGCTATATAACTCGGAACAGCTGGAAATAAGACCACTGCAATGCTTCATGCAACACTGGCGAAGGATTGTTTTACCACTCTAACAGCCCCAAGCCAGCACAGCACATACAGTGCAAGCCCACGTGGCCATGCCAGTATGATGGAGTTCTCGCATCAGTGATCTGCAGCGCTAGACACATGCTAATGCCGTGCAGTAAGAACACAGCCCATTGCTGTGTCTTTAAATACCTCGAACACACAGGAAGTGCCTTGTTTGTGCTGGCATTTTTCCACAGCACCTAACTGAAACGGCTCATATTGAACACAGCCGCTGCCAGGCCAAAATTAACTGAGGGAGAGGGGGGCTGCTACCACTGAAAGGGTTTCCAGCCTCACCTGCAGAGCGTGTCCCATCCTCTGCTCTCAGAACTGTTGCCATTACTTCTCGAGTCAGATCACAGAAGTATTCTAGGGTAAAACCTAATTCTCAGGTATGAGGTTAGATCAGTTTCCAGCTGAAACAGTTCTGCAAGAGTGCATAACATAATCAGGGTATAGCTGCTGATCTGTCAGTGCCATACAGCAGCATTAGCTGATCTTATTTAAACTCAGGTAATTAGGGTAGTATCGCCCAGCAATGTGTAACACTGACACCCTCCACCCCTCCCCTCCCCCCACTTTTATTCATGTTTTCCTCTACCCAAGATCTCCCTGGTGTGAATGGGCACACTTTCAGGACAGTAATGGCTGCTGGTCCTGCAGGGTTCACTCTGATGAAAGCGATTCCGATGAAGATCTGGTATTACTGACGTCCAGCTTCAACAGAGAAAACACAACTCATTTGTTCAGCAACTACAACAATTTTCTATTGGTACAGACTTACTGGTGAGATCACTAAACCAGGCTGAACAGCTTAAAATGTGACGTGTCATCATGGCAGACACCATCCACGGGACGGAGTGATGGCAGAGAAAGTAGCCCATCCAACCCCCCCAACACTGGTGGGGTTTCTTCATCCAGAAGGGAGGGAACTGTGGTGGGAGATGCTGGATTCAACCAGCAGCATTCAGAGCTGCACACCCTGTTACTCCCCAACCTCACAAACCACCTCTGCAGTGGGACATGAGTGGCCGTCCCCATTAGCGTGGTGCCATACAGGTCACGGTCACCATTGCATCGGGTGGACGGACCCTTCACTTGCACAGCCCTAAGAACAGTGTATCAGAAACACCAGGACAACAATGGTTTCTGTAAAGATGTAATGAAATTATATGAAAAGTTACAGTTCAGAGTCCACTGGGATTCCTTGGCTTTTAGTTATTGGAAAAGATGCAGCTTCCACTGTAGATTTTTATTGAGTTTTGGTGGAATAAGTAATTCTGGATCTGAAAGGCAAACAGGACAGTTGTCAGAACAGACGGTAACAGCAATACGGTTTCCTCAGGAGCTGTCAACTACTTAGTTTACTTTTCTTTACATCAAAGGACACTGAGAAGTCTCTGACCCATAGCATTTCCCTTTAGTGACTGATTACCAGCCTGCACGGAAGAGTGCTCCCAGCAGAACTGCTTACAGAAATAAATCTCTGGGGCAAATCAAGTCCCCTTTCTATTGAGTCTTATCGTTCAGAACGAGGAGGCAACAATCAATGGCAGAAAGCAGAACTCCGTTCACTCACCAATAACTGGGACATCATACACAACAGCCAGCTGGCTCTGTTAAGTGTGAATAAGAGGCACAAGGTTTTCTCTGGAGCCAGCCCTGGCAAGTGGCAATAGGCAGGTCGCATCTAGAGGTTTATTAGGATTTCTTCAGGCAATTCCGGGACTAGTAGGGGAGGAGATTGTACGACTAGCGGGGAAGAGGGAAGACAGAGGCGAGATGGGACCAGCCCTTGCTAGGTCTCTCAGCCCTAAATCTGTATTAGCTGCAAGGACTTCAAGATGGCAAAGCATCACGACAGACTGTAGCCTGGCCTGGTCAAGAGCCTGCCCTGGCTGCCAAAGCCAGATAGAAAGACTCAGCGGCTAACTTACAAGCAGAATTATCTAACACATTTCCTAAGAAATCAGACTTCCAATTCCCTCAAAACAGACAGACACTACACACACAGGAAGCCAGGAGCACAATTCAGACAGTAGTTTTAGCACAGGACTTCAGAGCAAATAAAACCTTATTAAGAAGGGTGCTCACTTGCCACAAGGTGGGAGGGTACACCATAAAGAAAAGCAAGAAACTCCTACAACTGAATAAATGCTACAACTGTTGGCAGGTACCAATGCCTGGAGAGGCTCAAAGCCCACTGACCTCACTGACATTTCACACCCACACCGAACGCAGAGCCTCAACTAACCTTGTACAACAGGAGTCATCACCCTCTTCTGCTGATAGGCAGCCATAATGCTGTTTGCAGTTGAATTGGGTCCCAGGACCTGTATGAAGAAGCAATACTAATGTTCCAACCTGCACAAAACAAGGCTAAGAGCAGGGATACCTACAAAGAAAACTCTGCTGTCAGTCTCCAAAAGCAGAAGCAGCTGCCTACAAGAGACCTCACAGTTCAAAGTGACCAGGAATATGTGATCAAAGCCCACAGAGGCAGAGGCAGAAAGAGAGAACTGTTTTTGGACAGCTTCTCAGGACACAAACCCCTTATCCCAGCACCTACTTCTTCACAGCACTGTGTCATGACTCAGCAGGACTACTTTCGTTACAGTGCCAGCAATATTTAAGTTCATTTGACAGTCTCAGCTCCCTGTCATATAGAACATTTTTAATCTGTCTTTAGAGTCTTCCTAGTCAGTAGTTAGGAAGAAGATACTGGGGAATATCTCATGTTCACCATGAATGCTCAGAAACTACTTATTAGAAGTAAAGACTTTTACTTTGGAAGGGAACTAAGTGCAGTCCTTGTGATTTCCTTATTCTGCATTAAGCCAAAGCTTAGAAGCCTGACATAATCATTCTTTTTGCAATATACTCCTTATGATATACTGGTTCAGACTAAATTGACCAGTCTGGTACCTTTTCATGCCACCAGGTTGGACAGCCACTACTCCAGTACATAAAAGCTATGCCAACACTTCAACTATCAGGCCTAAAAAAGAGAACAGTGTTCCTATGTTCCACAAATTGCTTAAGATAGAGCTTACGAAAAGAAGCCACCACTAGGACAAGGTAACACAAGCCTTATGAGACCTCATTATGGCCAACGTGGCATTCAGTGCAAGGGACACAGCAGGCTGTACCTGTTGTACACATCTGGAGTGTACTGACTTGGTAGATACTGCACAGAGTATCTATTTAACCTCTAGAGAAAAAAAGCAGATCTGGAGAGCCAGGGAAGGATTCCGGACTCTGCTGGAGAATGCAAAATACTGCTAAATACTTGGTATTGTATAGCAGGTGTGATGGGTATTGTGGATGAGCACAGACCGGATTGACAGAGCTCTGCTGCAGGTCTGGAGTCCAGATTTCTGGGATCGAGGTCTCCATCAACTGCAAAACCTCTTCCAGGACTTGCTGCAGTGCCCCAGCTTGCTCATCATAACCAAACAGCACAAGCTGCTTCAGAAGGATGTGTATGTCTCCTGCAGGAGGAAACAGAAGCACAAGCAATAGCAATTAACACAGGTATGCTAAATGAACAGCTGTTTTTCTCTGCTATCAGGGCACAGGAAGGGGAGCAGCAAATGGGAACTGGTTCTGTCCCTTCCCAGCCCCTACAGTGCCTGAGTACAAACGTGAGACAAATCTGTCATGGCACTGACAAGGCCTCACTTCTCTGCTCCCAACTTCAAATGCGGAGAGCTCACACTATTACGTATTCTTCCAGGCACAGAGACAGATAAACTAAATCAAGGTCCAACACAGATGGTCTTATGGACCAGGCAGCTTCTCTCCCCAGCATACCTATTAAGAACAAGAGGGGGCACACTGCCTCAGCTGTCCTCACAAGCTGTGGAGTGGATTAAGATCATCAAGTGTCCTACCCTTCACAGTCTCAACAGCACGAACATTTTCTCCCAGGACTTCCAGAAGGGCCATATCTTCAAAAGGACTCCCCTCCTTCAAGCTGTATCTCTTCCGCTCAGCCTTGCGCCGGTTCTTTGAGGATCGGCTGAAAAGGAGGATGCTTAATGATAAGTGTGCACAGCAGGATTAGCTGTAACAGGGTAATTCTGAAGGAACATTAACAGTGTGCATGAAACTTGTTACTCAAGTCCTTACTCTCTCCAGTGAGGGGGGACTGCATGTAAGCTTATGTATCTTTGTGTCAATGTTTCCAGTGCTACTCAACCAATATCCTTTGTGGCTCAAAACCAAGTCAGTAGTTGGGCTCTTTCTCTACTACAAAAAGGACTGCTCTGTGTTCCAGGAAGGTTAAAGCATTGCTCTAAGCACAAAGTAGGGTAAGTTGTTTGGCAGTAGTCACTATCAGGCAAAGCTGAGCTCCACTTAGAACAATTTGGTGCCAGGGTCTGTGCTTGCCTGTACACATTTTCATTTCTGCTACCTCCACAAGCTGTGCACTAATACAACTCAGATCCTGCCCATTATCACAGGAAAGCAACTTCTAATCATAGGCCAGTAGTAGTTGCATAATGTACCCAAATGATCAGCACACTCTGACACAGGTATGCTGAATACTCTGGTTGCATTCTCTTCCTCTTTTCATCTGGGCCACAGATGAAAGTGGCCCTAAAAAGTCCACACTTTTCCCACAACTGTATTTTTCCACATTTCAGCTAGGGAATTCAGAAGCGGTCCCACAGACTACACCGGCACCTAACACACCCCACCCCACACTGCAGCTCACATTCTTAAGAGCACTCAAAAGCAACACAGACGCCCACTGTGGGAAGACATCAGTATGTGATTTAGTAGCAACCCCCACCCATCCAGTGCAAAACCTCAGACAAAGAGCACAAGCCATGCGCACAAGCTGTTAATGTTGGAGGAGCTCTGCCCACATTCTGTGTCAAGCTTCCTACAGCCAGCTATTCTGGCAACATGCCTGACACCCACAGAGCTAGCTCCTGCCCAGAGCCTGTGTTCACAGCTCCTCTGCTGGGCACTCAGTTCCTGTTGCACTAGTACCTTCTGGCATTTTCTGCTCTCTCCGTCCCAGTAAGAGTTAAAATAACCACGTAATGCCTGTAATTAAAGCAGCTTCAAGGCATGCACAGCTGCGAGGAGGAGCGTGCCAAGCATGAGCAAGCTGCCCTCCCAAATGCTGATGCCAGGGCAGCCGCTACCTAATTTGGAGGCAGATACTTACGCCGATATTCTTGAATTGCTGTGTGAATATTTGCTGTTCATGTCGCTGGCTGTCACAACACTGCTGGTTTCAGAGAAAAGATCCAATTCTGGACAATTTGGCATTTCATAATCTGCAAAACATGTTAACAACTGTCACAGTATGGAAAAAGGTCACAGTTATTCCAAGCTTTCTCTCTGGGTAATCTATGTAGCTTGTTGGAGAAGCACCTTGGGCAGGTTCATTCTACCTGCTGGTGTTTTCGGAGCCTTATGGCTCTCAACCCCACTCAGCCAGCACATGAGAAGAAACACCAATTATGAGAAGAACACTGCTCCTCTGCCCTGGTGGGGACTCTGATATTAAACAGCACAATGAGAGGGATGACAGTCTCAGTGCAGCAAATCTGGAACAGGACAAAGCATTCTGCTTTCAGAAACTTCCCTGAGCTTGTGTAAGCTGGCAGGTGAATATGCCTGGTAGGTACTCAGCACAAAGGACATGCTGAGTGCTGTCTGACCCAGCCAAGCTGGCACTGTGGAGACAATGCTGTGTCATTTTGAAGAGCTTTCAGGTGCATTTTGATCCTGTGAAAGCTGTGACACAGATAGCACTGCAAATAAAGCTGTCTTTACAGAATGAGCAAGGTCAAACAATCACAGTCCAAGTATGGTGTGAGGAAGGGCTGAGCAGAATGCTGTGCTACTGCTGTAGATACCATGGGAGCTAGAATAGAACACAGCTCCACCAGGGCAAATACAACCACAAACAAAAAGATCGTCACAGTTACTCATGCAGGAGAAAGTCATACGCATTTCAAAACCAACCCTGCAGGCTCTCACAAGCCTTCTCCTTCAGCTCTCGGACCACTTGCAGGCGACTCTTATGGCGAAGAAATGCTGTTTTCTGAGAATCTAGGAAGATCAGCTGACTTTTCTGAGCTGCTCAATGAGAAGATCAGAACATGAATATTTGTGCAAGAAAACCAGAAGAGCATTTTTTACATGAGAATTTTGAAGGAGCACAGTCCTTCAACAAGCTCAGAAGTCAGGAGTAAAGCACACAAAAGGACTCAAGTGGAAGGAAATTCAAAGCTTATAATACAGGAGCCCACCAAACAAGATGCACCTGGATGCAGAGTGAATTAATCTGCCAGACAAGCATTTTCTAGAACAAGTGTCTCTTTCTGATACAGGAAGAGCAGAAAGCTCTGTGGCCAAATCTCTTTAATTAAGTTTGAATTAAAGCAAAAAAAATTCCTCAACTCTAAAAGCCTACTGCCCATAGCATGAAAAGGAAAAACCACCAATAGTAACCAACCATCCTTCCTGGATGGAAGGGAGAATAGAGCTATCAAATCATATTTTTCAAAAAACTACTTGTAAAAGCTTATAGGACAGCCAGCCATTTTCTTAAGTCCATAGCTCTGTTGCCACATGTGCTCTGGAACAATGACATGCTTGTTCATGGACATGCAGACACAGATCCCTTTGCAGTTTGTGACTGTGAGGCCTGGAAAAGCTCAAAAGGAGCTTGACTAAGCTAAAAAGAGGCCATGACACTGCAGGGCTTCAAGCTGCATTCAGCAGAGTCAAATGCAGCTAACTGGGCAGCATCAGTTAGGCAGAATCAAAACATCCTTCCATACAGCTTCCAGTACTGGAGTGCTGTGACTTCCCACAGACCCAGTAAAGACCTTCTTCAGCCTCTATAGCACAGAGAAGTCTCAGACTCTTGCATAGATTCACCTTCCAGAATAGCAGGTTTGAAGTTGGTCTCCAAGATATCCAGTCTACCATACTTGTGAATCTGGATCAGGGAAAGGAAACACGGTATTATTTACGGATCTAACCCAGATCCCATCCCTTTGGTTCTTGCACTCTAGAGAAATATTTCCACCCTAGTTCTTGTGCTCTGAATGTCTTACCAGTCTTAAAGCCTCTTCCCAGAGAGCCCCTTCTAAGAGCAGGAGAATAGCCTCTTCATAATCCTAGAAGGAAAGAGCAACCATGTACTGCTCCTGATGCTAGTAATACACATTCAGGTAGCACCTATTCAGATGCACATTTCTACGCAGCAGTATCACAGTCGGGACAGGAAAACACTACTGTGCCAGGTACTTTGAGGTGCTGCCATTAAAAAAAAAAACAAACAATGTTACGTCTCCCATGCTGAGAGGAAATCCCTCTGGAACTCTGTCTTCTTTACTCCAGCCCTCGTGCTTCAGCTTTCTGAGACAAAAGATTTTCATACCAAAGCAGAGGTAGCTTTATGAATGGAAAAACTCAGGGACACAGCATTCATCCCCACCCTGCTCGCTGCATCACCTGGACCTGCTCTGCCCTCCCCAAGAGAGCCCACGGCACAGACTGTTTTGCCGTGTGGAGTCACATGTGGCCCAGGAAAATAGAGAAAACACAGATGGCCTGTCTGTCTAACAGAGGATATTACTGGTGCACAGACAGGAGGGTGATTACATTACCTGAGTGTACTGCTCCAGGAGTATGGCTGCCTCTGCATGCTTTCTCTGTTCAACTAGTTTTCCTACAAGAAAAGGTGGAGTTCAGCTTTTCAGAAGCAGCTTGATTTTGTGCCATAAAACTACAAAGTAGAGGAAAATCCCACTCACTGAGGCACCTTCTACTCGCTCACTCACTTACTCAATCTGCCCAGTAAAAAGAGGGGCTGCCTGATGCCAAGAACTCATTAACTTGCTACATCACTAACCAGTTGCTTGTGAAATTGCTGGTGCCCGTCCCTCAAGGTCAGCTGGAGAAAGTTTTCCCCCCAGTCTGAGACAGAAATAGTGAAGAGTGCATGTCAATGATGTCTAGAGGCCTCAGTCATGTCAGACACTTCTGAGAATCTCCATTCCCTGAGGTTAACCAAGGAGGCAATTTGGAATAGCAGTTCAGCAACTGGTTGCAAGAAAAAGTGCAAGAAGCAGTCAGCATGGGGCAGCCAAGGCCACAGCTAGCTTGGCAACACCTGGGTGCCTATGAGCTCAGCTCCAACATCTTTTGGTTCCTTCGAGAAATAAAGGGGATGTGCAATCACACAAAGCCTTGGGAAACATGGGATCTTTGTTCTCCCTTTAAGAAAAAACACTGCTGAAGACTGAGGTTTTCACTAAATTTTAGGAAAAAATCAAAATGAACCAAAAATAATAGCAGCTAGTTTTGCTCTGCACACTTCCATCTCCTCAAGGCCTACCTGCCATGCTCTGTGCCAGGCTGGACAGCTTATCCTTTGTGTAACCAAGCCGTGATGCCATGCACAGGGCTTGCTGCCAGCTGCCACTGTTCTGAGAAGCATCAAGTGCTTTTGCAAAGATGCCAGCACGAGCAAATATCAATGCAGCCTGTTCATATAGCTGCTTCTGAATCAAGTACTCCCCATATGCATTGCTGATATCCTGCAAGAAAGGGACAAAAGAGAAATAAGAAATCAGCTGTAGGGTCAGTAGCAGTCTTCCATTAGTAAAAATTAAGTGCCCATCAACAAAAGCCTATTTCCCCCTCCCCCAAGGAACCTCCAGGCACAATGTTCCTGCCCCATTTTGAACTTTATATTAAGCAAAGGGCTGATGATAAGCACATGGAGACATTTCACAGACCTAAAGCAAGAGACACAGGGAGGTACCTAACTCTCCAAGCCAAAGGCTGGGTAAACTACACACTGCAGGAAATCAGGCCCTTCTTCCCCACTCACATGAGTGGTTTTTGTTAGAATGTCTCCATGAACCAAGTTATTCCAGGAGTCAAACACTGGCACAATGGAGGATCCAAGCCCTGCAACTCGACAGGCACAGGCTGCTGTGAATCAATATCTTGAGCTTCACTGTGCTATTCAGAGCTCACAATCTCCATCAAGATGGAGTGGGTGGATTTGACTGGAAGAATACAGAAGGAATAAAGACAGACTCCCAATGAGCTAGAGTCAGGAACAGACCTCCCTCATGAGGAAAGAGTCCTTTCTGCTTTCACCATGTTGCAAACAGACTGAGTTTCTGTATTTCCCCTCCTACTTCTTCATCTACTTCTTTTACAAAGGTCGGTGTGTTGTGTATTTACGATATCTAAATTAACTTATATTAAATGCATTCATTTACATTTTACCTCAGACTTATGCAAGCTACAGTTCTTTAGTAATACTGAAACCAACAAGGGACACTACATGCTAGGAAACAGCACATCTACAAGTGCCCCAAGCTCTTTAGCACTCTTCAGAATAGTTTAAGGATAACAAAGTGTTCCCACACAACCTGCAAGTGCGAGACAGAAAGCTGGTATCACAAAGGTGAAGACAGGAAGAAAAGTCCTTCTGTAGTAACAGGAGTTCTCCAGCACATCACAAGATAGTGAAGCAGAAACTGGACTCCCAGGTGCTCTCCTGGTCACAGGATCAAAGAAATAACAGCCACTCCTTTGATGACCAGACCTCACAGGGTCAGTGCTGAGAGTCATTCCAGCTATTATCTCCGAGGAGGGTCTCAAGACCACACAGGAATAGCAATAACCTGCAGAACTTGAACGCAAGCAGCTGCTGTCTCATTCCTGCCCTCAATCAAAGCGCCGAGGATGTGCAAACACATGCATGAGAGAATAAAAAGCTTGCACACTGCAGTGTCACGTGCTTACACACCTTGTACTCCTGAGTGCTAGATGGGTACAGCTTCAAGGCTTCACAATACTGATTCTGATCCTTCACCAAGTTCAGAAATTCAGAGAAGTGTTCAGGACCTGCAGAAATAATTTATTTCTTGTAGCAATAAAAGAGAAAGCACATGGCTCTCATGGCTCCCAGTCAGTCTGTGTTCATTGCATTAAGAAACAACTAGAGGTGCTTGGGTGGAAGAGCACAAAAGCACCTATTCTACTACTGTAAAATCAAGGTGTTCACTTCCTGAGGTTTGCTCCGCTTTTGCCAGCAATATTAACTGGGGACAAGTCACCTACAACAGGAAGAAAACAAGACCTATGCTTCATGATCACAAAGCAGTAAACACTCTCACTCCTTTCTCCTTGTGCCAAGCTACCCTACAAAAAACACGTAGCAGAACTAAGTTAACCATGCACTACCAGGAAGGAGGAGGACCTTGTGCAATCCTTCTCTTTCTTCAGCTATTTCCCCCCAAAGGCTCTCCAAAATGGAAATGTTCCACTGCAGAATTTCTCCTTAGAGATGCTGCATGTGCAGGACACCTACCACATTTGCTGAGGTGCCCAAGAGCTTTTGCGTATCTCTTCAAGTGTCTGTCTATTGTATATCGCTGATAATTGGTTTCCATTTTCCGAAGGGTATTTAAGAAGGGCAAGTATTCTTTTGGGTCCTGCAAAGAATAATAAAAACTGCAGTTGAGCTAATCTGGTAAGATACTTGTTTGCCCCCATCTTCACCAGCAGGCAGTCCCATATTTGAAATTGTACGATAATACACCAAAACGTTTTTTATTTTTAAATGTAAGCCATCTTAAAGAATCAATTCTGTGTATGTGCTCTTGCCAGGAATGACTAACTTAAATTACCAGGCTTGCACACGGACTTCAGCAGTATCTAAAGGCTGGTGATACTTAAAATTCAAGGCTATCTATCATATCAAGTATTGTTTTCTATTAGCTATTATCATATATAAATTTGCAGCTGTAAAGCTGATTAATTTCCCCCACACCAAAGGTCATAAAATCTGTTAACATGAATAGGGTGTTTTAACTGATGGACAGCAGGCTCTGCTATAACATTAGGAAACTCTGAAGATCCTGATGGGTATTTCCAGTCAGAGATTTCAAATTAAACCTGCTGGAAGATACACACTATTATTGTGGCCACCACCAAATAAACAAGAAGCAAAAGAGTACAGAACTGGGAACGTAAGGCATGCAGTCACAACACTTCGGACCACAGTCCCTCCCCTTCCCAGAGCTACTTTGCCGTGCTGCTCTAGAACAGCCCTATTTCATCTTGAGCACAAGCATGTTTCCAAAGCTATGCTCAAGAAGTACTAAGGGATGCAGAGACATGCCACCTTCCCAGTACCCTCCCATGCACACACAGGACTTCTGAGCAACTGGAATCCTGCCTGGGTAGAGAGCTATGACTAACAAAACATGTGGGCTGATCCACAGACTACAAAGAACCTTTGGGAAAGCAGAAAAATAGTTCCTTGGCTGGAACTATAAGCCAAGACCTTTTGAGACTTTTCTGCCACCATGATGACTAAATCAAAGTCATATGTCCCCAAGGAATAATCATACAATTCATTGACATCCACAAGGAAAAGCAGATACTTTAGTGCTTCTTCTGCACTCACAGCTTTGACATCTGAAGTAATGCTTTCTGTAACAAGATAAAGAATCATATGATCAGTTACACCATCAGCAGTGGAATCCTGCTCTGAGGGAGGGATGCATTATCAAGCACATCCTCAACACCAGATAGGGACCATCAGACTAACGGCTCGTTCTGTCTTGCAGGAGGGGTTACTTTGCCTTTCCTAGGCAACTTCAAGAACCAGCCCAAGCATAGTAACTTGTTAAGTGTGCAACAGTAACAAGTCAGAAGTATCAGCACAGAATAAAGCAAAGTTTGCCAGTTTGAGATACCAGGACCCAGAATGGGAACCTCCTATTCCATGCTGGGGGAACCAGAGTTCTGACGGGAAACAGAAAACAGCTCCAGCTCTGGGCTATCTGCTGACATACCCAGATAAAAGGATGAGCTGAGGGCATGTACAACAGTGTGTCTTAAGTGATATGCTGCTGTTCGATTAACACACAGCTAGTTTCAAGTACATTTCTGTTTTCTGGCTGACTCCATGAACAGCCACCTTAAAATAGTTTTCAGGGTGAACCATGCTAACAATGAAAGCTCCTGCAAACCACCCATTTTCAAAACTTTTGAGTTCCTGATACAACACCTCGAAGATCATGAACCTTCTGGAGAGCAATTTCCAGTTCTGGAGGACTTTTCTTTACATGTGCTGTCAGTATTGATAGGCAGTATCTGAAGAAAACAGAAGCAGTAAATGAAAAAGCGAGAAGGCAGAAACACTGCTTATTCCTATTTTAGCACAGTTTGTGCAAGTTCTAGTTTACATTTTAGTACCAAAAAACCCAAACTACTCAGGTATTTCAATCTTTTTAAAGGAAGGCAGGAAAAATGGGAAGAAAACAGAATATACCAGAAAGGTTTTTCTACTCAGCATGTCTCCCCAAACACATCACAAGACTGGATGTGTTTTGAGTAGAATGAGCTTCCTCACCGTGCCAGTCAGCATAATGGAGACAGAATATTTCTCTCTGAAAGCTCAGATAGCTGGACACAATTTTCCAAATCAAATTTAGCATGAAAATGGTCTTTTTTATAAAAGGAAAGCTTTCTAGGAGGTTATTTCCACTTTCATACATTTCACACGTACTATTTCAAAATAGCTTTCCCAGCTAAGGGGATGCTTTGTTTTCCGAAACCGTTTGCTGAAAAGTGTCTAAATTTTCAGGGTTTAGCAGCAACCCACCACCTGTTGCTCCTCTATCCACTGTTTCACATACAAGCTCCCAATGATTTAACACTGCTTCACTAACCACTGTTATTATCCTATTTTCCCACCCTTTATCCTTGTCTGGTGTTGATTAAACCAAGGAGAATGGCTACCGAAAAGGTAGTAATTCAGAAATATGCAGCTGAAGATTTACAAAAGTAATTCAGTCTCAAATGGAACAGCTGAGATCTTTCTGAAAGGCCAGCTGCTACAAAAAGCCAGCATCTCCCTGAGATGACAATCTTGCTCATGTCTCTCTGTTCCCTATGCCACACAGACTGTTCCTAAATGGAGTGTATTTCTTAAACCCTTATAAGCATCCTGCATCTATTACTTTAATTCGCGTAGTAAAAGGTTGTTTTGCTATCTGTGGAATTACTAGATGTTGTGGTTTTCAGGACAGCATCCTCAGCAGATGGAAGGTACGGCTACATAAGTTCTGTGGAGCACAGGCTCACCTCAGAGGAGATGAAGCAAAATTGATGTTAAGGACACCTTTGCTTTCTGGGAATGACTTACTAGCAATCTCTCTAATAGTTCCTTCACCTACAATAAGAAAATGCTCACTTTTGAGGGTCAATGTGTTCCATGGAAACTCTCATCACATCACATATGAGGTTTACTTTTTTCTGATCAGGACGCTGGCGTGGTTGAGTATTACTGCTACCATTCAGAGATGGGTACATACTCTTTGTGAAATCTTCTTCTCTAAATAAAAACAGATACCATGAATACCAGCACAGTCCATCAAATAGCCCAGCACGAAGACAATAACATTAAGAAACACAAATGCATGCAGAAAATAACTACTCAACAAAATAGCTCATATGTCATTCAGTACTGACACAAAACCTGCCACACTACCAGAAAGCTCTGCAACATCTCTCATACATCCGAACTGATTCTCAGCCAAGACAGGCATTGAAAAAAACTGGTCAGAACAACTACTTTAGTTGCACAAAAAATCAGAAGGCAAGATTTTCAAGATACAGCTGTCTTCTACTAAATCCAATATGGAGATGCTGAGCACAGAGCACTTCTGAAAATTAAGCTATTTGCTTTTATTTCTACACAAAGACTTAAGGTCAGGTCAAAACCGAAAATAAAACAGAATGGCTAAGTGACAGCTCCAGCTCCTAAACAACTATTTACTTCAGCAAGCTTGAGAAGTCCTGAAGCTACCAATGCCCTAAAGCCCTAAAAGCCCTAAAGCTTCTTGTCGCTCAACCTTTGAGAAAGAAGTCAGGGTACATGATTTGGGAATCTAAGCAAGTATCTTGGCCTCAGGCTTCAAATAAGCAGTGCTGTCTTGCTCCCCTTTATGAGGGAACAAAACGTTCTCTGTTCACATTTACACCTGTACAGCAAACCAGAAGACAAGTCAAAGCAGTCAGATGATGTACTAATCCCTTGCTGGAAAAATTTAGTGGCTGCCTGCAAGTTGGAACTCCCAACAAGACACACTGACTGTCCCTGAAACTACTGAGCTTCCTCGAGTCTTTATGACCCAAAATGCCAGATTTCGGACTGAATCCTTGCACCCACATTGAAGAGCTGCCAGTATTTTGACAAAATAATGTACCACAACTGATTACATGCATTTGCAGAATTATACTCACTTCAGTTCTGTGAAAAACAAGTTGATATAGTTCACAGAATCTATTTGCCTGATAAAGGTTTCTGCGTTTTCCAGAAATACCTGAAATGAACAAGAGTATTACTACTGTTATTCTGAACAAGTACATCAAGTACAAGAACAAATTAAAAGACCTTCTCTGAATGTACAAGATGAAGGAAATGCTAAATCTGATCTGCCTGCATGAGAATGCAGCCACATCTGCTGAAAGCAGAACTGACAGCACCACCTATTCTTTTGAACCCACTGCTCAACGTCAGTGATGGATTCCAGGCTAGATGAATATGGAAAACAACACAACCGAACTGGGCATACTTGCCTTGGGATTGTGGTCATAGAGAAGATTGAGGTTGATTCGCAACTTCCTCATACACTGAAATGCTTCTCTGAACATAAGCCTGGAGGAGTAAGTCAAATGGGACAGTTTACATACTGGATAGGTGCAATATCTGCAACTAAAGGCAGCTGACTAGAGGTAACACAGACCCCCTGGGAAGGGGATAGCCTAGGCAATAAGATGTGTAGATTGCCTTCCAGAAAAAATGTGCAAGGTCAATCCTGCTCATTCCCAGCCTCTGCAGTGCGACAGACCAGCATGCCAGATTGAAGAAGCAATACAGGCCTTGCATTGGTTTTTTTGTCTCTTAAAACAGAGAACTATATTTTAATCTAATGGACCACCCACCCACCCAGTCTCAGCACACATATAAGCCCATTCAGTGGTGAAGGGAGAGGCACCTGGGACTGCTGAAAGCTGGACTTCTACCTGGTAGCCCCAGAAACAGTTTCATTCCCACTAACAAAGTCAATTCCTTTGACATTAGCCTCCCTCCCTTCTCCAGCACAACAAAACCAGGCCAGCCAGCCTCTAACAGCTCAGACTGGGGAGGGAAGACCAGAATACACCCGTGCCATTTACCTGTCTAACCACTTCCGAATCTGGGCAAGAACCAGAGCTCGGTGGTGAACAGTCTCCAAATTTCCTCTCGGCATCTGTAACGCAAGATCCACACAATTATTTATTTGTAGCTACTCTTCCTACATTGAAGGCAAAGTGAGGACTGGCCAATTTTCTAGGCCTGTCTACTACTTGCAGGTGCATGGGTCTGTTTGTTCACTTCAAAGGACGTGCAATTTCAACGACTGTGGAAAAATGTCTGAAAACTCTCTCAGCTCAGAAATATTCCTTCCTCAGGAGGCTGGACTCCACTCAACCGGGCAAGACCCAGAACAATCTGATCAAGCTTTCAGGTTAGCCCTGCTTTGAGGAGGATGTTGGGCTACACACCTCCAGCGGTGCCTTTCAAATGACATCCTTCTCCATTCTGTGAACCTCTGCTGGTTCTGAAGAGTGAGCTCAGCACTTGAGACAAACTTAGTGCCAAGGCTAATGGAAGGCTGCTAGCAAACAGAGCAAGTACTAAGAGATGAGTCTGAGATTCACCATGAGAGGCCACAATAAGTAGTACTACGCTACCTTAGCCATTAGATATTTGAATAGCCCTTCCCAATTCTGTACATACCCAGCTGCCTGTGCTGAACCTACCTCCCGCAGGCATGCTCAAAATCCCTCTGCATCCAGCCAGGCAGCTGGAGATTTGTGAGGCGCTGCGGTGCAGCAATACAGGGCAGCAGATTTGTAGCACAGCACCGACTGCTTGCAGGTTGGCCAGCCCCCACTGAGATGGCCCCCCTACATTCCCTGATAGCAGACCTTATCAGACACGGGCAGAGCACTGACCTGCAGCACAACCTTTGTGTCCTGGGGCACAACGGTGACGATACGTGAACCTCGCTCCACCTTGCGCAGGGTCTCACTGTTGGATGTAGCAGCACTGCTCAGGCTAGCCTGAAGGGCTGAATACAGCATATTTATCAGCACGCATGGCACACCACAGCACAGTGCCCCAGTCAGGCTTTCCTATGTGGTCCTGCAAGGTCGTATTGGACCAATTCAGTCAATAATACACCAGTGATCTTCAATGGTTCCAGATGTGGTGCTACTCTTCCTACATTAGTGCTCTTAGTGCTAAGCACTGCTGTACATGAAGTAGAGATACGTCCTCTATACAACAGGATCACAAAGCTCAACAGACCAGATAAGAGGAGCACTCAAAGATGTAAAAGACCAATAAGTTGTCATCCTGCCTTTCCCAGGGTCCTCATACCTCTCATACCTAGATACCACCAGAAACTCTTTCTACTGGGATCCCTTCTCTACCACACACCCTCAAATAGAACATGGCCCTTTCTTTTTTTTGGATGTGGAGGGTAGGCAGAGAATGAAGGGCTAAGCTGTTGAAAACAGCGAAGGGACAACAACTGCAGGACAGATCCTGCTCCCTGGGAGGGGCATGTGGTACACAAAGTCAGTTCCCTGTGCTCCTTGCTCTCTGATAGATTTTTGAAAGCAGCTCTGTTCCTCTGTCTCTTACGCTGTTGCTCCGAGTGACCCAAATACAACAGGTTCGGATGTGAGAAATGGGGACATCTTGTGGTTCCAAGGCAATGGCCGTGAGCTGCCAGCAGCAGGCAGCCAGAGCTGGCATTTACCTTTCACTGATATGTTCTTCAAGCAGAAGCACTGACAGGTGTGGGAGTTGGTTGTCACCAACAAAAACTCATTGTATGTTGCAAATGAGGTGATGTTGGAAGCAACCTGTAGAAAAATGATGAAATTTATTGCTGTATAGAGTGGAACAGGAAAGTTGCCTTTGGCAGAGGAAAAGGGGATGCAATGAGGGGCAAAAACTTAGGTACCTCAATATCATTAACAAAAAACCGGCATCGATCTGTGAGGCCCAAGATCATCTCCTGTAAATAAAAAGGATGACAAGTATAAGCCATCAAGTGTCACAACCTCCAGTGTTTCACAACACTGACTAGCACTGGATTGAAGTACCTTACAATTAGGTACTGAGTACCTCATGTGAATTACTTAGAAAAGCTGGACAGTCATGCAACCTCTATACCAGGAGGGCTTACTTAAGCGTGTTTAAACACTTCTGTCTGGAAAGCCAGCTTAGTCACCCTGTAACAAACTGCACAGTAACAAAATAGAAGCAGATAATTTAGTTTTTTGTTCAGCAGCATTTGGTCCAAAATACCAGAGGAAAAGCACTAGTACAGAGCACAGCAGAGCAACTCCATACAGTATTCACCTGGATGCATGCTGAAGGAAAGGAACCCTGAAACTACCAGCAAAATAGCTAGTCGTTCCCTAAGGTGTTGTAACTTTCAAGAAAACACCACCAATAAGAAACACCAGTAGTAGGAGATCTGCAGTAACTCAATGCAGCCATATTTGCTAATAGGATAAGTTCAGATATAACAGACCAAAACACTGTTTTCAAAAAGAGATGGCAGTGACTGCTGGAAATTTTAAATCTGAAATTTCTCGCTCCTCAATGACATTATTGATTGTATTCATAGAATGGGGAGATTGGGTGTTAACTGGAAGCTATCAGAAATGCTCTAGAAGACAAGAAAAGAGACGCTCTCAGCTCTGCATAGAGCCTTATGAAGAACGCCGTTAAGTATCATTGGACCCTGGGCAGAGCATCATGGTGCACATTTGACACAGAGAACAATTGAGTACGGAATTTAATCTGCTCACAGTCTTACTTACTTCACCACTGATCCTCGTGATAGAAGTCTGCACACAAGGGTAGGGAAACTCAACAGCAGAGCCACTGCTAGTCCGCCAGGGCTCAAGGACCGGAGTAGAAGCCTCTAAAGAGCAAAGATGATCAAACTGTTTTCCAGCAAATCAAAGATTCAGACATTATAACCACATGACATGTATCTCAAGAAACTAGAGCTGGGAATAAGCTACACTATCTGACAGAGAGGAGGAATGCTGACACAGAAGTCCAGGACACAGCAGACAAGAAGGTGGTAACTTCTAGGGGCTCAGCAGCACCTCTATTCCACTGTGGAACAAGAGAGAAGTGCCAAGGATGTGGCAGTCAGTCATCACTTCTGAAATCACTAAACCAGTCATCTTCTTTTCAAATCATGAAGTCTGAACTATCATACTCAACAACATTAACTGCTTTCTGACACAAATCACTAATTTCGGCCCATGTCTGGGAGCAGAGGGAGCATGAAAGGCAGGACCAACTACCAGGAAGAGTTACCCATGTCCCTGAAAGTCAAATCATCTCATTAAACCTTTTGAGAAATCTGTAATAACTACACCTCAGACCAGGTACTTTAATAGGGCCCAGCTTACCCCAGAAGTATTTCAGGATCTGCCTATGAGCCAGCTGCAGAGCTACAGTTTTGGTCACTGGGCTGCAGCACAGGCTGATCACTTCTCCATCTACAGGCACAGACCACCTGGAGCAAGACACAGAACATCAGACACAGAGGATATATTCAACACCTAGATCCTACATTTCTTGCAGCCAGATGGAAGGATGCACATCTCCAGCACGGACAGATACCTCCTTCATGTAAGGATCTTCTGCAGTCTTTTAACACCTATGTCAGCTGACATTGGCACCACAGAGCACCAGCAACTCCAGCCAACAGGCATTTGCCTAACTGTGCTAGTCACTGTCTGCATACTCACAGTGCTCTGCAGAACCCACACTTCTTTTGTTCTAATCTACAGTTCATATGCAAATCAGCCTGCCTTTGCTGTGTGAGTGCTGCAGAAAGCAACTCTCAGGATCCGTTTGGGAAGCAGATTTCTGTATGCCAGGCAGCTTCCTTTTGTGAACTGGTTTTAGTTCAACTGACCCCACAAAGCCCAGCAAGTGAGGAGGAGGAGGACAGGAGTAACAAGGGCTACCAGTCCCTTTCTGGACCTCAATAATGGTGGGCAAAGGGTAGAATGGAGGAATTCAGTCCCCCTGAGGGTCTGGAATTCAGACAAAGGAACAGAGCTATCCTGTACTGACACAGGCATGCTAGCATACACCCTCTTGTCAGGCTGGGTGTAGGTGTTAGGACTACAGGCAAGTGCTGACCAGTAGGCAGCTTCATGAGCTGTTTGGTTCTCCTGCAGGAAGAGAGCCAAATTCCCCAACCCACAGCCTCCAGGCTGCATGTCTACTGAGAGACTTAATTCCTTCTAGGCACTGTCCAGAGGCGCCCTCAGACTTCACCCACAACTGACAGATCTCAAGTACCGTAAATTCAGGTGCTCTTCCTCAGCTCCGGCCACGTGAGGCACTGCAGTCAGATGGTGAAGGACAGACTGAGCAGCATGCTGACGCTGACCAACCACCAGGAAGCTGTCATCTGGCAGCCAGGTGAGAAATCGGAGTCCCAGAGGATTCATCACTTCACTGTCGTTCCTGCCCATGTCAACTCTGTCACAAAGTAAGAGAGACTGGGAAGCAAATAGAACCTGATTTCAGTAGGCCACCTCACTGGAGAAGTGAAGGTCTTCCTAGGCACAGTCTGGCTGTTGAGACACACAGCATGGCTAGGAGGGCTCCAGTGCACAAAGCATGAATCCTGTCACAGGGTGGGCTGGAGATGAAGGGTGAGACCCAGGGAGCTCCATTTGTTTTCCCTAGTCAGTACTGCTCCCATGCCAGCTGTGTACAGGAACAAATGCAGAGCAGGGTGCGGTTTTTTCACCTTGTCATTGTCCCTGCCATGCAAGCAGCTCTGTTGCTCAGTGTGCCGTGATCATAGGCCTGGGCACTGCACAGCCATTCCTTTAGCTCTGCGAGGAGCAGCACAAAGTGCAGCACCACAATGCCAAGAGCACCAGGCACAGGAACTGACAGTCACTGCTCCCACTAGATTAAGACCTCAGTCAACGGCACTTCTCAGGATAAACTGCCCACTGTGCTGTCCAGTCCTTAGCACTACTTGCAGCCACAGTGTCAGCCACCGTGTTATCTGACAACCTCTTCGAAATCTTGAGACAAGTGATCAGAGCTGTGACCTCTAAAACATCCAGCCAGGCACTACCCTTTCCTCCCCACTACAGCTGTACTAGTTCCGTATTACCTGTAGGTTTTATCCAGGTATGGTGTTTCCACAGCTGCTTTAAATCCATTTCCACCCACAGCTCCAAGCCTGACAGTGGGGTCATTCATTGTACCCTGTCCTAGCAAACACAGAACAAAACAGAGTTTAGAGATCCTGCCAACAGAGCCCCTTCCATCTTCATTCTTATCACGAAATAGATGCTACAGAAAACTATTAAGGTCAGAAAATACCATCCCTACATGTACAGCCAACACCTAATCCTCATTAACACTTACCCTGAGGAACACAGTTACCTTGTAATGTCACAATACAAACTCAGAGGTAGCAGCAATAGTCTCTTGTCTCATAGAACACCGAATATTACACTGTCTATAGCACTGCTTTGGGAAGTGCTGGGTGCCTCAGATAGACCCTAGGTAGCTATTCCCAGACATTTCAAGTGCCAATCAGCAACGTGCCATCAGAACACATTACACAAGATACCACTTGCGGCACTCTGCTCAAGCCAAAGCTAGGCAGGGGGATATTACCAGTATAAGCACATAGCTAAGTGCTGAATGCTGCCTTCTCACAAAGCCAAGGCACCACCAAAATGCTTCTGTACCGCCCAAACTACTGGAGATGAGAGAACTGAGCTTGAACCCACAGCTGAACCAGATATATCTTGCTCCTGACTACTAAAGGCTTGAGTGACCATCACCGTACTAGTCCCCCAGGGTACTGCTCTCAGGGACAGAGGGTTTCCTTTAACAAGACAGAGCAACATGCTCTCACCATATCTGTACACAGAGATCTTGTTATCAGCATCCAGGACAGCCATGTCTCCACTATGTTTGGGATCTGTGTGAAACGCAACCTGATTAACGGCCTGCTGGAGCTGAAGCTCATAGGTGCACATGGGCGGAGGCACCACAGCATGCTGGAACGCTGTGACAAGCACTTTATCTGTGGAAGAAATGAGAAAAAACCCAAGCTGTAACCCAGTCCAAATGCTAGTGAGGCTCTTGTTAGGTTCTTTACTGAAAGTGGGAACAATGTTACAGGAAAATACAGATGCTGTGCCCTTAGCAGTTAACTCCACTGAATGACCTCTGAAGCTTCCATCAATTACATGGTCCCCCTCACTAGCAGCTTTGTAGAAACAGCAGCTAACAGAAGAACTACCATAATCCCATCCAGCCTGCATCCAAAAGGCTATGCCACCTCTTCTGACCCTAGAGCTGCAAAGTAGTCCCACTGCTTACCTCCATCTATGACAGCCACATTTGCCACATGCTGGCTGTTCTCCCCCATCCCATGGTCCGTGGTCCAATGCCAGTCATAGGAGAGGTAATGCCAACCCTGGCAGAGTACATGCAGTCTATACGGGTTCTCTTGGTCCCACAGCAGTGACACCAACTGATTTTCCTCCAAACTACCAAAATGTAGACTTTGCTTCAGGTACCAGTGATAGTTCCCTGTGGTCCACAGCTGAACTATAGAAAAACAAATGGTTACTACAGACTACTAGTTGAGACCCATCTCAAACGCTCCCCCCCACCACCGCTCTTCTAGGGATGGGTTAAGTGCAATGAAAATAATAGCTCTAGCCTTCAGCCCATGGGCTGTGCCATGCAACACCCAGCACAAGAAAACTTAACAGACTTCATTCAGAAGTGTCAATCCTAGAATTCTTTGAGCTCCCCCTGTGAGAAGTCAACCATGTCTTACGAAGGGCTCACATATTTAGCATTCCATTAATACCACTTCCAGTTACAGCAGCCTGGAAGATGCTTCAAGCTCAGGCTGAACTACCAGTTCTTCCTGACCCGCACAGGAGTCTCAAAGCTGTAGGTAAGCCTCCCCAGTGCCTCCTAACTTGCAGAGGAATAACCACTGCCAACCACATTTGCAGGCAAGTGTAAGAGCCAGAGGCTCACATAGTGCTCTCACCGTAACTGTTTGGGTTGGAGTTTTCCACTGTCAGGTCTTCCAGCCATATAGCCAGGATCGTAGAATCTGCATTCCAAAGCAGTTCATTAACCTGCAGAAACAAACACCGCTCTTACTGATGCTGTTGCCTCTGCGTAGGGTGGGTATGCTCCCAATTGGCTTGCAAGACCATGAATTGCTCCTTATTTTCAACAATGTAAGGTGCGTGGGTTAATACACTAATATAGCCTTTGTGTATGGCAAAGCTCCTGTCAGCTGGAGTAAAGCATCCTGAAGCAGAACCTGTCACAGTGGTTCCACAAAGCTGAAGAGGCGATACAACCACAAACACGAAAGCAGTGTTCTCTTTGCTNTCAAAGAGGCCCAGACACAGCACTTACTTTGACTTGCCCTTTCTGGAACGGGAGGGTGAACTCCCCGTGAAGAAGTCCATTCTTCTCCAAGAAAACCACATCATGTCTGTTGGGTTTTTCTTGCGTGGATGCTATCAGGCTTCCAGAGGGCCTTAAAAAAGAGCCAAATGAAAAGTGGTTGCTCACATAATCACTAGCTGTCATTTTAAACACCAATCATCTCGCATTTTCTCCAGAGACATGAAGAAAAGGGCNCTCTTTGCTTTCCTTGGCACTGAGGAAGTATCTGCCAAAAGACCTCTCAGCATGCAAAGGCAGAAGTTGAAGTAACACCCTAGCAGTAGCTTCCCAATTCTCTTATTTGGGGTAACTCCACCTCACTCTTGCAACAGCTGACATCCTGAACAGCATTTTTGAAGCATTTGCCTGCTAGAAAGTATACAAGGGCCAGAAGCACCCCAGGGCTACAATCCTCCTGTACTTGTCTTTGTACTACGGGCCTGCAGAGGGCATTGCATCTTCTCCGCAGGCTTCTTCATTGTTCTCTTTTCAGGTCACTTTTTCCATTAGGACCAGCACTAAGTATTAAGTTAAATACTTCCTCCNGACCAGCACTAAATATTAATTTAAATACTTCCTCCTGGAATCTAGAGAAGATCTAGTCCTCCTCTCCATTACACTCTAATCAAAGAGGCCCAGACACAGCACTTACTTTGACTTGCCCTTTCTGGAACGGGAGGGTGAACTCCCCGTGAAGAAGTCCATTCTTCTCCAAGAAAACCACATCATGTCTGTTGGGTTTTTCTTGCGTGGATGCTATCAGGCTTCCAGAGGGCCTTAAAAAAGAGCCAAATGA
>VYZW01033050.1:88920-116645 GCA_013401315.1 Balaeniceps rex | reverse complement strand
GGGAAAGCTTTTAAGTACAGGGAAAGTTTTTGGGAAAATGCTTTGCAATAAGGTCTACAGCGTCTGTATTAACAGAGCAGGTATAACCTGATTAAAATAACTAGATTCAGCTCGGGGAGAAGATGGGATTGTTAGCTGTGTCAAGCCATAGCAGTTGTGTTAAACACTTGATGCTTTTACATTAATCTGCAGAAATTGTCTGTTTTCTAATGTAATTTTCTTTCATTGCAGCTGGCTATGGGGAAGATGATGGAGCAGGGACCAGTATTAATCATCACTTTTCAGGCTCAGGTCGTGATGGTAATTAAGAACCAGAAAGGGGAAGTGGTGGAAGGTGATCCGGTAAGTGATGCTCATCGGCTGTATATGGTTTCCCTGCGTCCCCTGCTAGACATCTCAGTTGTTATGGATTCATCTAGGTGCATCTAGAGCAGTGTGTGTCCATACGTACTACATTCACTGGTATGCATAATATTGCATCTTGTGGGTAAGGTCTTGGATCAGCCCAGGCTGGGCTGTTTATTCCTGTCAGACTCCAAGTGTTACGACCCAATAATCAAGAATTATCGTATATGAAGAGAGTCTGCAAACATCTAGAATGGACAGAGAAAGGGATATTTTAAATTCACAGTGAGGAGAGGAGCTGGAGCTATGACCACTGGCAGTGCTTTCCCTTCCAGTTGCTGCTGTGCCTGGCCAGCACGCTCCCTGCCTGCAGTTATCTCCTGTGAGTTCTGCTCCGTTGGTACCCTCTGGGACAGATTTGAACTGTCCTGCTGTCGATTGAAGGTCCATCGCACAGCTTCCACTTGATCCTGTTCTTTTTTCCTTCCTTTTCCTTTCATGAAGGGCGCTGTAAGAACAGAGCACAAAGATGTTTGGTAAACAGGGTGGGAGCTGGAGTTATTTAAGTCATTTGCAGGAGATGGGGAAAATCACTGTAAACAACTGGAAGTAGAAGTTCATGTTTTTGGCTGCTGCCTCCCTACACTAGTACAAAATATCTTACAGCACTGCAAGCCTTTACTTCCTGAAACTCTCCCATATCCAGTTGTGTTAAATGCTGTACATGGTACAGGCTTCTAATGGGAACCTCTGACACAGGGTGATTTGTGCAGTGAATCTCTGGCATCTCTGTGGATTGTACTTCACTGTGGTTTAGCTTTTAACACTGCGAGTCCAGCCTGCATATTCTGTTGTGAGCGATGCTAGACTGAGACTGTCAGAGGTAACCACAGAATATGCTTGTTACCAGAGTTAATGACACAGCAGGCTCGAGGAGCCCGTGCGTTTTCTGGAATACCTTTGTTCTCAAGTGGCTCGCTATCCAGACAGCTCTGGCTTGTATTGTGTCTGTGCAATGTTTAAGTAGCTTAATGATATATAATGGGGGACATTGTGAGATGCCTGGAGCTGGCAGTTTCTAGCAGACTTCCATTAAAATTAATACACGCATTTAATAAATATTGGCTTTTTGCAACCATTCTCTTTAGTCCAGGCTGTAAGTTTCCAAAAAACAGGACTAATTTTAATGATGGGGCCCATCTGGACTGATATACAACCTGTCACATCAACTGCAGGGGGGGAACAGCTGATATAGTGATTTCTTGCATTAAATTACTGCATTCCTAGAAGATAGATATTGATGTGATAATTATTGAACAGGATATCAAAGTCTGTTTGCTGTCTGATTTCTCTGGAGCAGCAATAAATCAAGGAGATGCATTAAAATTCTTCATTGGAAACAAAACTTCAGCTTTAATCAAATGTCAGATGCAGGCTGACTGGTAACTATGATTTCATGTTAACTGCTGAGCTGCTCCTGCGGAGTATTGAACAAATGACATTCTAGGGAAAAGGAGCCTCAAATTGTAAACTCTCTAAATAAGAATCATATGCCTGTAATTTCTGTGGTATTTTACCTAGTTGGAATTGTTCAAGTTCCCACTGCTGTGCTGCAAGCTCACCCCCAGTGAGATGTGGGGAGACCAGGCAGCCTGTACCAGGGTTGGACCGGGTCTTGTGGTAGTTAACGTAGGGGATCCCGGTGGAGCACCACAAAATCAGTCTGGGATAATGAGGCCTTAGACAACCCATTGAGCAGTGCTGCGAAGTCAAGGGAATCTTTTCAAAATTAGGTCCTGAAGGACTGCGAGACAGGATGCTGTTTGTCATAGCAGACTGTGGGATTAAAGGACAAATTTTCACCTTACATTCATGGCCGTGATAGAAATCTGCCTTTGGGAGTCCACACGTTTGCTGTCCCACTTCTGTGAATATATGCAGCAGCATGCACTGTACATTGAGGATTAAGATGTACCCTGTTAATAAAAGCACCGGATCAGAAAACCAGAAATCTCTCTGCTTTGGAAACACATAATTTTTATGTTTCATCACGTCTCATTTCCAGGAAGAAAGCTGTGCTACTTGTTCAGTACTGCATGCTGAGATCACCAGCAACTCTAAGCTTATCTGCTATTCATCCCTTCAGAAATCCTATGTTCAAGAACATAAACTTTTCCAGATGTAGCAGAGCTTTGATGCTGAAGTATATGATTAAATTGCCTTTCATACGCAATCTTACAAAATGGACTTTGAAAATCACAAATCGCAAAAATCATACAAATTAAGGTTCCACTGTCAATGTTATGTCAGTTATGTTACCCGCTTCATCTTGAGCTTGTACTTAGTGTTTATACTCAGGAAAGATCTGTTAGCATTGCTGTGGCTAGTACATCAATGTACAGCCTGTCTCGAGCAGGCAAAAGTTTGTTGTTTTTCTTCTCTTGTCCTCCATGCTCTTTCTTCTGACATATCCCAAACATCTGTATGATTCAAGTTTTCAATCACTTTTAACGCTTCTGAGCAGAGCTGAAGCAAGTTGATCGTCTGAAACACTGAGCAAGAAAAAAAATGACTTTATGATATGTGATATTTCTAAAGCGTTAGTTTTCTAAGAAATGACTGGTCTGGTACAGAAAGTCTCCCCCCTCACATTTGTGTACCTAAATTATAACCTATAAAGATTCACACATTCGATCAAAAATGTAGTAGTTAAGTACACATCTGGGAGCTGAGCCAATGCACAGTCAGATCCCTCAGTGATACTTCCTTATCTGAGGGAAATACTCTCCATGGTTAATGGTTAAATGATAAAATCAAAATAACCTTTCATTTGCAGAATGGGTCTGTGACACTGTGCCAGATTTGGGCTCCTGGCAGCCCAGTCTCTGATGGGCAGTGTCACCTCTCTCCTGGGAGAGGCAGACACTTTGTCACAGGTAGCTGCAGTGACTCTGTTTTCATAAGACCATGATGATGGCCTCGGGATGTGCTGAGATACGTCTTTCATCCTTATTCACTTACTGTGACCAATACTGCAGGCATTCTCATTACACGTACCAAGGATGGAAAAACTTATAGTTCTGTTTCGGTCTGTAACCCCATGTAGTGAAAGCACCATCTGCACAGCAAAGATTTGATTGCAGAATTGGTGTGTGTCTGTGGCTAACGCTGTGGCTGGACTTGGTATGATCTGATTTTCATTGATAAATGTTGGGTTTTTTACTCTCTGTCTCTCCTCAGACCTGGTGATGATAATTTCTGGTTAATTTGAGCTGCTCAAATTGAAGTGTGAGAGCAGGCTGTGGGGAGGGGATGCAGCTCACGGGCTGATGTGGGAGAGGCAGAGTTATAGCCACAGGAAAGAGCCTAAACTTGATTGAAGGTTACAGAGAGCAGTACTGCCTGGTGGCCGAACCAGTTTGAAACCAGAAATTTATATTTAAAAACAAGGTCAAATATTATCAAACTTGGCAGTGGTGCCAGTTAATGTATGTCAGCCAGAGATATTTGGAAACCCTAATTCTGTTTTTGGAAATCAATATCTGTTCCTGACCGTGATAAGGTCTAACCACAATCTAGTAGATGTTGCTGGAGCTATCCGTATTCGGGACCTTCGGGCTTAGAACCAGAGAGCAAAATCACAAGAACAGTCTCTGGAGGAAGCGTGGAGCATGTCCCCATCAGCTCTGAGCTAGGAGGTCTGTGACCATCATGCACGCTCTAATGACAGGATTTTCCTTCCAGGACAAGGTTCTGCGGATGCTGTACGTGTGGGCGCTCTGCAGAGACCAGGATGAACTCAACCCGTACGCTGCATGGAGGTTATTGGACATTTCCTCATCGAGCACTGAGCAAGTTCTCTGAGAAGAATTGCATCCAAGGGCTTCCTGTACCTCTCTTGAAGCAACACCATGTCTGAACTTGCACCAACCTGCTGTATGATGGACTGTGGGGGAAAGAGGCTAGACTGGTTCCTTTTCAGAAGAACAGGCTATTCGGTGTGCCCTCATTATACCAATCCCTGTAATGAACTGGACGAGTGACATATCTACCTTACGCTTTGCTGTGTAGTATTACACTGTAAGGATGTATGGTAGATTTCAACGTGAATGGTCTAAGACACTAGCAGCTGCTGTTGGCTCCTTTTTTATTTGTGGCTGGAGGAGGCTGGTTTGGGTCCTGTATGTTTTCCAGTGCTTCCACTGATGGACAGAGGTGGGTATTGGAGAGTGAGATGTGACAAGTCTAGGTCCCATCTGTTGTCATTCTCTGGTGGCCTCAAAGCATCCCTGAAAAGATCTTGGAGGTGCTTTTAAGGCATGTTGATCTTGGCTAACATACATCTCTTGTACAAAGTTGCACCAATAAGCCTTCTGTTGCTGCAGTGTCTTGCACTTTACCAAACCAAATACAATCAGGACTTTGCACATGACTCTGCTGGCGTGGAACGGAGTCAGGATGGAGGTGTTGGCGTCGTCAGGCAGGCTCTTGAGGCCAGTTACAGGGGTGGAGTTTGCTGCCAGTGATAATATTTGCATATCCACAGCTTTGCAGGGGGAACATTATTGTTTCTGGTGTTCTGTTCATTGTGTCAGCTGGTACCACTAAAGAGCACACAACTGCATTTCTCTGTTGGGTTAACTGATGGTGTGGAGGAGACAGGCTGCAACTGGCTGTGAGGAAGCAGGCAGAGCACTAGAACAGTGGTCAGGAGTAGGGATGGACAGACTAGCAACAAATGAGTAAATAAAATGCAATAGCACGTAGAACATCACCTCTTGGAACTCAGGTATTTATTATGTGAGAAAAGAGGGTGCAGTTCACACACCTACTGTGTAAAGCATGGGTTTCTTCACCAGACGGACTTGTGCTTCAGGGGGATGGCACACCTGGCCTGGGGGTCCCAGGTAGCAATTGGAAGATGTCAGAGGGTGAGCTGCTGGCACACTTACGTGGACTCTAGGTTTTGGGCTTCTGCTGGAGGCACAGTTTGGGAGCTGTGATGTGGGTCCATTCGTCAGCTGCCTCCTCTTAACGGAAAGTGAGGTTGGGGGAAAAAAATCGATTGTGGAATAGGAAATCAAAGGACTGATCTGCTGCTGTGTTCTGCCTGTGCACAAATCAGGGTGATGCAGGACAGCACTTCCTTGACATTATGATTAAAGAGAAGAATTGCCAGTTCTTCCTCCTCTTCTGAGTGTCCAGATCAGTTCCTTTGAATGTAAATGGGATTATCTTACAGCCCTTGGGTGAGACATTTAACTCTAGCAGCTTTCTTAGAGTGAGAGGTGATGAGTGCAGCAAATTCAATAGAGTCTGCCCCGTCCCCTTAGAAGATGCCCAGACATGCTGTCTGGCTGCCACGCTAGGTATTTCTGCTGCTCTCAGGGCAGGCTGTGGGTGGGACATGGTCCCTGCTGCCTCCCTCATACACTTTTCTTGCTGGTGCTTTTGCCAGTGAAATAATTTCAGATTTTTACTCAAATATCTTAAGCACTAGTACACAAACTAAAGATCTGAACAGAATAAATTCCACAATGCAGAAATCGGCTATGAAATAGAGAATCCCTGTATCTGACTGCCTTCAGAAATGGTGGATGAATGCTTGATGTGGGCCTCATTCAGCGAGGCTCTTGCTGGGACAGATCTCACCTAACATCTCTGCACACAGGCTGGATCGTGTGTGCAGGGCCTTATCCTTTATTTGAACATCTGGACCACTGACTGCAAATGCAGTGTTGACAATGAATGTCTTTGAGATGCTTCTTGAACCTCATTAGGGATGGGGGAAGTCTCATTGCCAAGACCATGCAGAAATTGAGGCAGTGCCCTCCGAAAATAAAGACTGATCATCTCCTGCCCTGCTTCCTCAGTAGCTGGATGCAGGCAGCTGCCAATCAGACAGGAGTCTGCAACAGCCTGGGTGCAACCTGTTGTCCAGTTCTTTTGGGATGCTTCTGTGAAGCATGTGCAAAACTTCTTTTACTCGGTGTGCTTTTCACTTTTTTTTAACTGGTGTTGGGGGAAAAAAAGATCTGAATTAAGAGTGTAAAAGTAATTTGGCCTGCCCAGGACAGCTGCAGTAGCCCAGCCATGGTGGGTTAGCAGTATCTCGTGTTGGTTGGCTTAACCTGTGAATGCTGGGTCACAGTTTGCACCAGCAGTCAGCCCTGCCTGTCCCCAGCGAGCAGAGGGAGCAGAGCTGGTGGTGCCCCAGTGATACTGCTGATATAGAAAATCTTTCCCTGCACAACAAGTTGTGGTGCTGGCTGCTCGCTGTGGGGGCTTCTGGCATGTACATGGCATGTTCCCTTCAGCTGCTGTCTTGCTCACCGCTCATTAGCAGCTTTTCTGCAGAGATGCAGTGGCATGAAGGCAATTAGCGAAATGAAATGAGATTTAAGCCATGGAGGAGGAGTGAGGGTTAACCACCGTAAGTTCTGTGCTGGTGACTGCTGCATCTGCCAGGCGTTCACCATAGTCTGGTCTGCAGTGTGGGTTTGTTGGTCACCTTGGGATTCAAGGTGACTCTGCGCTAAACCCACCTCTTGGTTTTTCAGCAAAATTGGTGCATGATATGGGGCCTGGGAAGCTGGCAGTTGCTCCTCCCCATGAGCAAGCTGGTGAGCTGCTGTCCTGGCTGGGTCAGAGAGCCCCAGGACCCAAGATGGAGCTTCAAGAAGCAGCAAAAATCACAACTGCTAAAATGAACCATCTCTAATCTCTGCTCAACTCTGAGCGATCCATAGTGGTTGGGGGAGAGGTGGAGGCTGTCCCTGCCTGGCTCTTCCTCTCTCAAACCTTTGCGCAAGCCCAGACTCGGATGGAGCCAGGGACTCCACACCCCACATCCCTTTCGGATGCTGTTAGGTGGTCAGGTGGACCTCTTGGCATCTTGGATCTGCCGCTTTGTTTGGCAGAGCCTCACTGGGATGGGAGTGGGAGCCTAGCTGCCCACCAGGCTTTTGAAACCTCTTTCCCCATGTCTTGTGGGTCATGACAAGCATCCTCTGTAGATGTTGGAAGGTGTGTCTGTGGGCGGTATCCTGCCCGAGGAAGAACCCATTTCCTCCTTGCCCTGGGACATCCCTCGTCCCCAAACGCCAACTGCTTTGCGCTAAAGGGACAGTGGAGAGATTTCACTTGCTGCGTCTCAGAGGGAAGTGTAACGTAATTATTTTTTTTAGCTCTTGGGATAATTAATTATCTTGGGATTTTGTTTTTTTTAAGTAATTACAAGTAGCAATCTCCTGGGAGGTACAGATAGTTTGGATAGGAAAGCAGTGCTCAGCCTGCACATAGCAGGAGGAGGATTTTAAATTATTTTTAAATACTTCCCATGAGTGAGCAGATTTACAGTGAGCTGTAAATATTTTGCAGCACTGAGTTATAGTAGCACCGCACAGGCCTGGGCTTGCTGGCAGCCACCACAATGGCACTGCTGTAAAGGCACTGGTTTGTGGAGAGGTCTTGGTGATGCTTATAAATATCTCACAAAAAAGATAATGAGTCAAATTGGTACAGGGAGAGCACCCAGGATGGGGAGATCTGCACCCATGGGCTGCATCTTGGGGCTCAGCTTCTCCAGCCTGTTCCACTGGGGATTAAATACAATAATTGTAGTAGTAGTAGTAATAATAATAATAATAATAATAATAGCTGCTCTTGTCCCAGTGCAAAGGGCAGAGTTTCATGGGAATGAAGGTCTTACACGGGGCTTTGTAAGAATGGGGCTGGGGTTGAGATGCAGCCCAGTTAGCAGTGGTAGGGCAAGGCCTCTGAAAGTGCTAGTCCAACCTCCTGCTTGGAGCAGCCTTGTGCAGTTTTGGAGATGCCAAAGGATGGATGTGGGACCTGGAATTGGTTAATCCTGGGATCACAGGATCATTGTGGCACACTTTATCTGCCCGATACCTTGCAAGCCTCATCTGTTGAATGAAGTTGCTGGTACTACAGTAGCCTTCCCCTTTCTGCTTTCTCCTACAAGAACCAATGCAAAGCCAAAAATACGTACATGTAAGTGTCACCATCCCTGGTTTCCTTCAGCAGTCACACATGGGCTGTGCATTGCATCAGGGGTACAGGGTCCGAGCCAGGCAGGGAGGGAACAGTCACTGCAGAAATCTGACTGCTAAAAGAGGGAATACCTGGAAAGCATCGCGTCTTCCTGCCAAAGGGCTAGAAATGAGGCTGGGGGCGGCTTGGGAGGAAGGCTGGTACCCTGTGCCAGCACAACGATTAGGACATCCCTGTTGCTTTAAAGCACCAAGGTCCCTCTGCCCATTAAACAGAAGCACGAGGGCCGTGGTGAGACCCAGGCACATACTCCTGATCCTACAGCAATCTGTCCCTAACGTGGGAAGAAGCCTTCCTTAACCACAGGTTTGGTGTTTGGCTTCTAGTATTTCCCTTATTCTTTTGCACAGAGGTGTTTTGAAAACTTTTCTGCTTGATAAAGAGATTTGGGATCATTGCGACGACACTGTAAATCTCTTGTGTTACCCACTTTAATAATTTTACCACCATGTTGATTCTATGTATTGAAAAAAGATTTATGTCTTTTCCTGGATTACCTACTGCAGAGAGGTGGTATTACTGCTGTTTCTCGCAACAAGACTCTTCCTTCAGCCCCAGATTTTCTTGTCCCTCCTCCAGCACTAGAGTCCCATTTCACAGGTCTTGTTGCACTACAGCTTGTGCAGAGGTTTAGATAATAGCTGTTTTTCTTGGCTATGTTCTGCAAACATATTTAATCACTTGCAGTAGCATCTTGTGCCAAGTCCTGCTTGCGTGTTTGTGAAGCCTGGTTTAATTCTGCTTTAAATATTAAATACCATTTGTTGTGTAGCTGGTTACTTGCTGTACTCCATCAATATGAAAATGTGCAGCTCACTTGACGAGTGCTTTTCGAGTTGGAGATATATCAGTAGCTGGCTGAAACTGCATGTCTCCAGCTGCTATTTCTGTAGATGCATTCAGCAGTCTGTGTTGGTGGGGAAGTGGCAGTGATGGAGTCCTGGGAGAAATATTTAGCGGTGAACCCCTTGTGCCAGCACGTGAGACAGTCATGGTGGCAATGGATGCTCTTCAACCCTCCTTCCTGAACCCAGATCATCCCAGCCATCATACTGGAAAGGCCAGGGAGAACAGGTCCTTGTCACATCCCCAGGTGGCCACAGCCAGAGTCTCCCAAGGTCTTTGCAGGGCTTCCTGAGATGGACTGCCGTGGCGCAGGATGGCGCTTGTGGATGTCCTCGGCTCCCTGGAGTGATTGCAGCTCATGGCAATGGAATGCTGGAGCCAGTTTTTGTGGTTTTGGCTAGCCCAGGGCAATGTGGCTGTGGTCACGAGGAAGCGTTAGTGTGTGCTTTAAACATGCACTTCCCCATCTAGGGTCTAGCTCCTGGGCTGAAGCGCCTGGCCGCTGCCTGAGCACCTTGCTGAGCAGCAGCACAGAGCTCAACTGTGGGACCCTGGCCCAGCAGGGATGAGGCAGATGCAGAAACAATTTTGGCTGGTGGTGTGAGTTCCCCATTCCTCAAGCAGGGATGGGTTTGCACCCAGGTCAATGCTGACCCACTAGTGCCTCACGGCGAGGGGCAGGCTTGTCCCTGCAGCGCAGTAAGCTGAGCCTGTCATTTGCTTGAAGGTTTTGGCCTTGCAGAGGGCAACTTTTTCTCCTTTTCCCCACCGAGGAGAAGCTGCTGGCAGGAGAGGGTGCTTGGCAGTGGGACACATCTGCTAGCAGTGGGGTCAGTGTGTCACCAGAAGCACATGAGATCAATCTAGCATTGTCTGTTTGAGTGAATGAGGATGAATTATCCAAACTCTCTGGTGTTTGGGGACATTGCTGTCCTTGTCACACACCAGCCCTGAGCCTGTTCTAGTTCCTGGCAGCCCTTTGGAGCTGCCACTGCTTGGCTTGGTGCAGGGGGTTATTTAATGCATGTGTCTCTATTAACAGGGTGTCAGATCAGGGCAACAGGAATTACAGCCTTGTGGGCTAAGCCTGCTGTATCTGGGGGCTCAGTTCTGCTCCACTGAGCCTGTTCCCAATTACCTGGATGTGATCTGCGCCGTAAGATGCTGGCAGACGTATTCTCGCCCTGTTCCCCACCAGCCTCTGTGGAGGCACCGCACATCAGCTCCTTCCCGTGCTGCGGTGTGGGGGAAGAGGTGACTGGAGATGCTGGGGGGCTTTGAGCAGGCGGTGGGACAGGGGAGCAGGGTCTGCCCTGGGTGAGAGCTGGCAAGCTTGGACCAGGGACCTGTGGAAGGCCTGGGTGTATCCACTCTGTCCTTGATGGAAACCCCCAGGCAGGAGGGTTGCTGCTGGTGCCGAGGATGGTGATGGTGGGACCTGTTTAACCAGTGTCCAGCTCCTCACCAGAAACACATCCAAGGAGGCCATGCATCCTCTGTGGCCCTGAGCAGCACCCTTCTCCATCCTGGATGCTGTCTGAGGACGCTCAGCCAGCCCCTCTCAGAGTGGAAGTCCTCTCTCACCTGCTGAGCTCCTTGCTCACGTTCTCTGAGGGGAGACCTTATCGCTCTCTACAACTACCTGAAAGGAGTTTGTAGCGAGGTGGGTGTTGGTCTCTTCTCCCAAGTAGGAAGAGATAGGACGAGAGGCAATGGCCTCAAGTTGCACCAGGGGAGGTTTAGATTAGATATTAGGAAAAACTTCTTCACGGAGAGGGTTGTCAAGTTTTGGAACAGGCTGCCCAGGGAAGTGGTGGAGTCCCCATCCCTGGAGGTATTTAAAAGCCGGTTGGACTCGATGATCTTAAAGGTCTTTTCCAACCAAATGATTCTATGATTCTGTATGAAAGCTGCGTTGGGGTACTTCTTGCAGCAGCTGCAACATTGCAGGGGGCTCACTGACAGAGCAGCTTGCAGGGCTTTTGAGGGGCTAGCAGAGAGCGCACTGCATTTTGGGGCCAGTAATATCCTTCCTGGGGAGAGGGAAGCGGAGAGTTGTTGGAGCCCGTGGTTCCATCAGCTCTCGGAGGACCCCAGCTGAACTCCTCTGCCAGCGTCAGCCAGGCTGCGTCCCAGGGGCTGGATTTGCCCTCAGGGAGGGCAGTGCCATGGCATGGCAGAAAGAATAATGCTTTGAGAAGGCAAAGTCCAAACTGGAAAGCAGAAGAGGGACTAGAGCAGCCCAAGGTGTGGACAGAAGGATCTGTGGGTGCCAGCCTGAGGGGATGGGGTGAACGGCTCTGGGCATGGAGCAGGGTGCTGGCAACGCTGCCAGGGCAGCCTGGCTCCCCAGGCCTGGCATAGCCCCATCCAGCTGCCAAGATCTGCTGTGGGGAGAAGACCTCCCCTCCTTCAATGCCCTGGTGAGCGGCACCAAGACAGTGCAGACCCCACCAGCCTGGCACCATGGCTCGGGGACACCAGTGGTTTGGGGACACTAACCATCCTTCCCTCCAAGAGCTAGCATTAGGAGACATTGCAGCCCTGCATCCTGAGCCCTGGGGGACTGTTTGCTCGTGTGAATTTGCATTTCATTAATAATGAATGAAGGATAATTTGCTGTAATTAGGGCCCCAGCCCTGCCAAAGGGGAGCGTTTTTGGGCTAAGCCAATTAACAGCAGCATGTTGCAGTGTTTAACAAGCTTGGGGAGGCCATGTGCTGCAGGGCACGAGGCAGTGCTGAGGTTGCTGCAAGGCGGGGGACAGCAATTACCCTGGGTGACGAAGCGCTGCCCAATTACTCGTCACGTACAAACAGGCTCTTGCATTTATCCTGAGTGATTCTGTAGGGCCTGGGCAGGAGTAGGGGGGAACGAGTCTGCAGCAGACCGAGCATGCAAGAGGCCGCTGGGGCTGTTTGACACCCTGGATGAGCTCCCCCCCCAGCAAAGAGCCTCATCCCCAGGTGGAGGAGTCCTAGTCACGCCCCAGCGGGGATCCAGCCCAGGATGCAGCTGACCCTGCTGAGGATGTGCATGAGGGGCACCTGCAAACTTGTGCTCCCTATCCCTGAGCAGGGACATGGGGTGACTCGGTCCTGGTCCATTGCTCTGTCAGCTGCAGCTAGCAGCATCCCACAGCGGGGGGATGCAGGACTGCACAGACGGCCCCTGCACCAGGCTCTGATTGATATATTTTTTTTTCTCCCCAGTATTTGCCAAAACTCTAAAGAGATGGTTCATTATTTTCAGGAAATTAAATAATTTTTATGGGCAGAGGCTCTATTTAGAAATCATAAAGAAACAAACAAATAAAAATATGTCACTACAGCTGTTTGGAATTAGCTTTTCATATAAAAGTTTGATGGAAGTGGCAGCATTTGTTACAGACATTTTCAGTGGAAAATTTCAATCTTTTGTGGAAAAAAACCCCACTTCCCTGCATGCATGTATTTGACCCAGTATGGGAAATGTGTTGGTATTTTCTTGAGAAATATTCTGATTCGGATATTCCCATGAAAACGGAATGATTCCGAGGCAAATAGGAATTTCGGGAGATGACATTAGTTTGGTTAGACCCCACGTTTTCTGTCCTTCCCTAAAACATTCCCCTGGTACAGTCAGTTCTGCGTGGTGGATGCAGGTCCTCCTGGCCAGGCTGGGATGTCCACAGTCCCTGATGGTTTGGGCTGCTCAGGCAGTGGGTGCTGCTCGAGTTAAACCATATCCAAAACAAAGCGAGATGCTTTCGTCTGACCCAGGCCATGTCGGGGAGGAGGACAGGGTGGGGCTGATGCTGGTCCCACACGATCCTCTGTCCTTGGGAGGGAGATCATGGAGTGAGACCACATCCCACATAACCCTGCCTCTGCTCAGAAACACCACTGACCTCTCTGTGATGAGACCTTTTGCTCCCCAGTGTTGTCGGTGGCCGCTGATTAGACAGCTCAGGCAGCTTGATTTGTGGGACTGGTAGAAGCAATTGATTTGCTCATTGAGAGACAGCTGCGATTGAAGCAAAATGCTCCTTGTGGTAACTTCTCTGCTGCTTTTCTCCCAAAGCTCGCTCTCCGGGCAGCTCACCCTCCTGGCTGTGCCTCACCAGAGGTGTGTGAGCACCCACTACCGCCAAAGCCCTGGGATAGAGAGGGAGACCAAAACGGCAAGATCTCACTTGGGAGCCCAGGTGGCACCAAACCCACCGTTCCCTTGGCAGGGGGTCTGCCAGGCTGCAGCCCCAACTCCTCTCTGGGGCACGCCACCATAGGGAAGGGCTGGGAAAGGGCTTCTCCTCAAGGCTGTGTTGGAAAGTATCGGTGCCATGGCTGGAGTCCCAGGTGGGGGGATTTGGCAGCCCCTCATTCCCCTCTGCTGCCCATCTTCTGTCTTGGGCTTCTGCTGGCTTGTGGGCCCCATAACCAGGTGTGGGGTTGTGGTAGGCAATAAGGGCACACAGGGTTTAGATGGCAACAGTAAAGCTTGTGATGCTTGTACCCCAAACAGTGTCCTGGCTCCACTCCCCATCGAACCCTGGCCAGAGGCGTGCAGGGCGCATCAGTAGGGGAAGGTGATTCTGGAGGACCAGGCTTGGTGTCTTTCCTAGCTTGGCCAGAGCACAGAGCACTGGCCGCTCTTCCATTTTTCTCCCTGATATGGCCTCCCCATGGTTGTCTCTGTGCATGGTGAGAGCTGCTCTGAAATCTTGCCTCCAGACAGGGCATGAGCTTTGTGTCCGTTCCCAGCCAGAAGACTAACGCACACTCAGGGAGTTTGCTGTCACACTATTGATCCAGCCATAAGCTGGCCCTGGAAGGTTGAACTTGACTTACTCCTGTTTTCTCTCATGACAGCAGGGTAATCGAGAGACCGTCCGGTAGCAATGAGGTGGGAAGAAGGTGACAGTTAGCCAAAGCACCTTGGCTGCTTGGTGTTCAACAGGCTGTGGTGGGCTTGTTCCTCTATGCAGCTCTGCATTGCTCCAGCACGGCAGGCAGCTCCCTGCACTGCACACGGTGTTGTGCTTGGCAAACGCAGCAAGGACTGAGCTGGGAGCGATGGCCTCCTCCTCTGCATCCCCTGCACAGTCAGGCTGTCAGTGTGCAACTCCTCTGAGATGAATGGAATCACTTTAGCTCATCTTGGCGGTGTCAGAGTGATAAACACATCCCTTCGTGGCCTCTGACAAATCCAACCCTGTGAGGCGTGCCTGAGGAGCTGGCAGGATGGCGAGGAGGATGTTGGGTTCATCAGTAAGCTGCCACCCTTTGGAATAACTGGCACTGATGAAGCTGGGCTTTGTGAGCGCCATACTCAGAAATAAGTCAGGCTCAAGGGGTGGGATCACCTGGGGATGTGATTCCCCCACAGGGGCTCCATGTGAGCAGGAGAGCTGGAGGAGTTGTACAGACACAGCAAAGCATTGCAGTCACTTTGGACATGGGATGCCCTTTCTCCCTGGCACTGGGTTGCCAGAAGTCAGGCTGACATTCAGGGACTTGGGGGTCTGGCCCCAAAATTCAGGTGTGAGATTTGGTGAACATGATCTCGTTTTCAGATGCTGGGCATGTCCATCTGCCTCCAGAAGTCCTTGCTGTCAGATATCAACATCAGTACAGTTACACCCTTCCATTCTTGACGGCTTTCTCTTTGGAGAAGATATGAGCTTCAGGATGAAAACTTCCTTAAGAAATGAGTTCAATATTTTTTTATATGCATGGAAAAATCAAACCCAAACTGGTTACTCACAAGCCATTCCCACAAGATTTTGCTCTTTGGCCTTGGGCTATGAGGTTCTGCTGTGAATATTCATAGCTCATCCCATTCCTCCTGCTGTTGTAACTCTGTGATTACCGTTGTTATAAATAAATCTCTCATTTGCTGAAAGCAGTGGCTTGTGCAGGATCCAGGACTGCCCAGGGTAGCTCTGGAGTTGTGCTGGCTGAATGCTAGCTCACATCTCTGGACCAGATCAGGGATGCTCCTGCCCTGTGGGATGGGTGTGAACACCTTGACTCAAATCTTGCTCATGAGAAACTTATAAATCCAAAAGAAAATGGAACGACTGTTTCAGTGAGGTGACTTGGGGTCCTTGCCCCCTCCCTCTGGCACTCAAATCTGCTGGTGTTGACTGATTTCCAGTATTTAGCCTGATTTGTCCTGAAGCTGACACACAATGCTGCAGGGTTCTGGAAACTGGGAAGCTCTTGGCCACATGCAGCTTGATGGGATAGTCAGCCACGAGCTCCTCAAATAACTCCTCTGGCTTTCCTTGTGCATCACCTGAAACTGAAAAATATTTTCCTTGGTCATCTCCAGACTCTAATCTTTCTTCATTTATCTTTGCCAGCTATTTCTTAGCCTTCCTGCAATGGCTCCTGCACTGTGCATTCAGATCAGACACAGTCATGATTCACTGTAATAGCTCCTAAATACTCATTTAAGCCAGTTAAGTGACCATGACTGTAATAAACAACGTCTCGTGCTGTTTCTGCTCTGGCTTGCTACAGATCCAGCCATGCCTTGAGCCTTGCAAGGTGCTACCACCACCCCAATGTGTGGGACCACATCCCATCACTGAGTCAGTGCTGGGCTGGCTGCTGTGGAAGTGGGGGTTTGCCTTGACTCTGCCCATCCTGGGCTAAGCCTGTTCCCCACTGGACCCCACCTGGCTGTACAGGTGGGCCAGCAAGCCCTGTACTACCCTAGGACAGTGGAGTACACGAGCCTTCCCCTGGGATGAGAGGTCCCTTCTACCTGCTCTTCAGCCTGTCCTGCACTGAAAGATGATGTTGCTGCAGCACAAGTGGAGCAGGGGCAGGCAGCACGCTCAAACCTTTTCTGTCTGGCTCTTGTTCTCCCTTCTTGCCATTGCCACCACTTCCAGATCCTCTTTCTGTGATCATAATCAGCCTTTTCCAACTTCTGCAGATGACAGGAGACACTTCTGCTCTCCAAGAGGAAGAGGCCAAGCAGTGGAGCCTCTCTGCAGCCAAGTCAAACCCCAGCCCTTTAGGCTTGTCCTTTGCCTTTTCAAAGAGGAAGATGGAGGAAGAGGATCCATTGCTGAAGACAGTCACTAAGTGAGAGTCATTTCTATGCTGCCAAGTCTCATTCAAGGTCTGAGTAGGGCTCTCCTTTTTCTGTCTGCTCTGAGATGCTCTTCACAGCCTACATCCCAAAGGTTTCTCTCTCCAAGCAGTGTCTGATGGTAGGTAGCTCACGGGCACCTCTCTCCTCGCATGCTGCTCTACAGCTCCTCTACAAAGGCTGCCATGGCAGCTGATCCAGCTTTACTTCATCCTCCAGAGATTTCTTTTTTCCTCCTGAACAGCTCTAGAGATAATAAGTTCCTGGCCTTTGCAGTGAATCTCAGTGCTCGGGACAGATTTATACTATTTGACCTTTCATATTTTCCTCAGTTCTTCGTTTTCAGCAGCGCTCTGACGTCCATCTGCACCTTTGGTGGGTTTCCAGCCTTCATGCCATATATTAAGGTAGAAATCACATTAGAGATGAATCATCACAGTTTGCCCTGTAAATTACAGATTTTCCATGACCAAATCAGTTGAAGATGGTGGCTGTGGCTGCCCTTTGCTGGAACATGCGTGGGTTTCCTTCTAGACATTTCCATTGACTGAGATGTTGTGCCAAGTTTCATGACTCATGAAGGTCAGTGCAGGTCCAGTGACTGAGAGCCTGCTCAGTGGTGTGATCTCTCCTGGTAAAGTCCAGCCTGCTCTTCTCTTTGATGTTTTACCTTTATTTTACTTCAAGGAATGTTCAGAGGAGACCATGTGTCCCTGACAAGAGCCCAGTGGTCCCTGCTTTCACTGTTTCATTTTGCTGTTTGATGTCATGGTTCCTCTTGCTGTTGTCTGGATGTTTTGAGGGGGTGAGGAGCTTTTGCCATCACTGGTCTCATTGTTTCCAAAATGCTGACTTTGCCTTCCCATGTGACTTCCTCCAAACCCATTGTTTGTTCTTTGCCTTGGGGTCAGTGTGATATTCCAGCTCCTTCAGTCCTCTGCAACCACAAAACCCTTATCTGCAGACTCGGGGTCCCTTCCAGTTTGCGATATTCTATGATTCTGTGACACTGTGGGGCTGCCATCCCGCAGCCAGGAGCAGCGTGGTGGGGCAGTGACTCTTGGGGCCATGGCCAAGCATCTTTTGGGGGATCTCTTTTTCACAGAAGGCTTCTCCAAGTACCAATGTCATCCCTGAGCCCTGGAAAGACAAAGTGGCTTTGGGACATCTAGTCTGTTTGAAGAGCCCTGAGTTAAAAAACTGTTCTCTGGCTGGGGGGACAAGAGGCGCTGTTGGATGATAAGGATTGGTGGCCAGATGCCAGCTACCACACCAATACCAGCACCAATCATAGTCCAGCAAGACTCGCTCTAGATCTGTTTCTCCTCTTAGATTGCTTAGAAAGTTTAATTTAAAAAAAAGGTGCATCCAAAACTGTTGACAGTGCGGTTGGTACAAAGCACAAAGAACTCAGATAGCTACATCACTGACTCGAGCAGGTTATTTACGTCCCAGTCAGCCATGTAGGATGTTATTTAATATACATCAGTATGAGAGGTGCTAGGGACAGGAGGCACGCGCTAAAATCAGGTACTGGCTTGTCCCGGCTCACACTGTGCTTGTCTTGGGAGTTGGGAGGTGGTGCCTCCCAGGGTTGCTGTGAGCTGACCAGGGTGCTCCAGATCCTCACTAGTAGCCCCCATGGGACCCATGGTGGGTTAGGCCAGGTCTACCTGCAGTGGTCCTTCTTTAGGCTGTGCCAGGTGTCTCAGAGGTCATTACTGGGACTCTGTTTAGCTCGACCACTCCTAGATCCCATCATGGTCCAGCCAAGGAAATGTTAACGTGTTGGGTGTCTGGGAGTGATACCATGGCTACTTTAGTGCCAAGGCATCATGGAGGGGAGATGATGGAGTCAGGGAACTGGAAGGTGACTCTGGGAGGGTGAGTCCCCTTCCCAGAGCAGCCCCTCTGTGCCACTTCCTCAGCCCCTGACACTTGCATCCTTGGGTCAGTGTGGAGGAAACTGGCTCCAGGCAACGGTGCTCTGAATTCAACCTCCTTCATATCCTGGACTGCAGAACTGCTTACCATGTGAGTGCTTCAGTGCCAGGGCCATTGCACTAAAGGGTCGGTTCACTGGGACAGCATCACCTGTGCCTGGGGACTCTTGCAGGCTGTGTGCTAGGTTTGGCAGAGATGCTCAGGCTCATGGAGCAGAGCAGAAGGAGACCTGGGCACCTCTCTGCCCATCTCTGGGGCTCAGCAGAGGTTAGTGCCTATGTCCCCAGAGAAGGACTGACCCAAGTATATGCAGAAGCCCTCAGTTTTGGTCCTCAGGGAATTGTGTGACCCAAAGTGGAGGTGCCACATGTGGACCAGTTCACATCTGGAGGGGGCAGGTCAAGCCACTAATAGCAGCACCAGCAGAATGTGGCTTCTGCCAAGAGGGAAATCGCCTTGAGAGCCATGCTGGAGACATGCTTGAAACTGCTGAGTGCTTGGTCAGAGCTGGCAGGGACTGACGGAGGCTGGCAGGAACAGAGCCCTGGCCGGGACCTGCCAGCTGAGCCTGGGGAGAGCCAGGCTTGAGCTGCCTCTGAAAGAGCATCCAGACTCCTGGGGGGAAAGTGAGGCCCTAATCAGCCAAGACAACTATTTAAGTATGTGGTTATGGTTAAACAGACCTGGAGCAGGGTGTCACTCAGAGGAGAGCAGGCTGAGTCAGTGGCTGCCGGCTTGCCTGGCGGGATGCCTGGGTCTCATCCCAGGTTTGTCTGCGAGCTGCAAAGCCTCCCCGGGGTTTTATCTTCCTCTCTTTCTGCCTAGCAGACTATAAGGGCTCAGCCCAACTACCAAATGTTGGACCAGAGAATCTGAGACATGCCTATGAGGCAGGTGGTCACAATAAGGGCCACCTGCAGATCCGTGACTTGTTGGACAGGCACGTGGAGGCTTGGCTCAATGTCCCAGGGCATGAAGTAGCACTGAACCATTGTGTTTAAGCTACTGCACTGAGCTCAAAGCTTTCTGTGAACACACCCGAGCTTCATCCCCTTCCCAAGTGCTATGTATGAAATGGAAGCTGGTGGAAGTGCTGTTATATGTCTTAATGCAGCATAGCCCTGGGTGTGAGCTGGGGATCTTGAGCACACGGGGACAGGAGCCTGAGCAGCCATGTCGGTGGTCCCTGTCAAAAACAGTCTCTGCTCCTGAAGCAGCTCATGGGATGACCCTCCCGCCTGGGCTCAACCGTGTCCTGATGGATACAGCTCCTGTGCCACCCAATTCTTCCTCTGCCTGTGCCGCACCAGGACCACGGGCCCCATTCCTGGTACTGACCTCGACACGTGACACCAGTGCGTGCTGTGGTCAGGAAGGGGAGGCATGGATAGGGAGGAGTATGCTCAGATCTGCAACCCTTGCTGGTTGTGCAGAACTGTGCCTGCACCCCACTGAAGAGCCACTGCTGTGCAAGGTGCAGCAGGACCTGGAGAGCAAGGCTTCCCAGCGGTCAACCGAGCAGAGAGTGTTCCTGCAGAGCACAGCTTTGAAATTGCCTGGTGAGAGAGACGGCACTGAGGCCTCTCTCCAGTGGGAATTTATGAAACGGCCCCTGATTGTTGTAAGTCAAAAATAGAGCCTGGAACCTGGTTGGAAGTTTGAGAATTTGAGTGCAATCCAAATGGTTTTCCAGCACAGAGTAACAGATTTATCTGATGACACCGCATTGCAGCTCACGGCTGCTGCACAGAATGTGTTGCAGAAACGTCTGTGCCTCTCCCCAGTGATGTATGAATCAATTGACTGCACATCCACGGCTCAAGAGCTTATTTTCTTGCATGGAGTAACAACAAATGAGGAAGTGTCTAGAGCGCTTGTGAGCCTCCATAAGCCAAGCAAAGTCCTTGGTGGCTCAGAGATGTGACCCCTTGTACTGACTAAACTGGGGACTGAGCTAACAACGTTTGGGGTCCCCTTGTGTTTTCCATCCAAGAGGCAATGAAGTGTGCAGGTTAGTTATTGCTCACTGTGGTGGTTTATGTTGTTTCCTGTCCTGGTTGTAGGAGCGTCTTGCACACTTTGGGTTCTTGTTCTGGTTTGAAGGTGTGTAGACTGTGCTGCAATACAGTGGTGCAGTGATGTCTGGGAAGTTCCTCTCCTCTGGGGTAAGAGCGTTGATAAAATGAGATCCATTGCGAGCTGGGGGTCTCAGACAGGATGTTGTAGAGCTCTCCTGGGCAAGCTGAGATATTTGAATCAGAATATTCAAAACCCAGCTGGGTAAAGCCCCGAGCAGCTTAGTTTTAACTTCAAAACTGGTGTTGCTTTGGGTAGGACAGTTGGACTGGAAACTTCTAGAGGTTTCTTTTGGATGTATGTGATGCTCTGAGTCCAGTTCCAAGCTGGTATGATGAAGTGCTCTCTGCTTTGAAGTTCAACTGACTGGTGAGCAGGGACCTTGCAATGTCACACCACTGCTCATGGGCCAGGAATTTGTCATTGCGCTATAGCATCACAGCTCCATCACAGCTCCATTACTTTCCTGACTGTCCTAGAGGTGTCCTCTGCTGACCATGGGCAGGAGCCCCAGCTCTGGGGCAGGTCTGGGGGAGCTATGATGAATGCATTGAGAAAACAGTGGGGGAATTGTTTCTGCCTTTTCATTTCAACACTGAACTTCTCATGTCCTAACGAATTCCTATATGCAGTGTAAAAGAGATGAAATAATGCCAGTGCAAGTTCAAAGTGACTTTTCAGGCAGGTCTAGGTGACATCTGGGGGGCTATTTCACAAGGAAAATGTTTTTATTTTTCCAAGGTGACCTCTATCCTTTGTAGCCCCAGACTGGGACTGGGCTGGGAGCCCTGGGTTGCTCAGGGCCACATGCCTGCAGGGTGGCTGTGTCTGTAAGTGATGCACAGGCCAGGTCCTTAAAAGCGTCTCACAGCCCTGGATATGCATTTAGATGACATTTAGACATTGCACATAAGATGCCTTCTGCCCTGGATTGTATGCGCATCACTTGAGCAAAAGCTTTGTCCATAATTCCATGCCCAAAGACCAAGAGACACCTGAGCCTCACCACCCCGATAAAAACATGGGTAATTTGAGCAGGAAATATTTGATATGTCAGAATAGACCCATATCATCCAATGGACCTGCGTGGTGGGAAAAGATGCTCAAGGAATTTGACAGTTGCTCTGCTGAGCAGTCTGTAAGATCCAGGGACACTGGGAAAAAAACAAACACAGCATTTGCTTTCAAGTGAAAAAGGGAACAAAACCAGTCTCTCAAGCTGCAGGCCCCTAGGTGTAATTTCTGTTACTGGCAAAATAATGGCACAAATACTAAAATGCAAAATTGCCACAAATAGCAAGAGTAACAGAAGCTGGAGCAACAGGCAGTTCAGGCCAACTGAGATATGTTTTGCCAGAAAGCCCAAATACTTCCGTGAAACAGCTTTGGGGAATCTGTGAGTGAGGAAAATGCAGGAGACATGGGAAATTCAGATCTGAGAAAAGCATTTGGTACTTTAGACACAGAACACTTAACTGAGAAATTATTTCAGGCAGGAACAATTTGGATCTAAATTGGATGGAGGATGGCCAAAGGAAGGGCAAAGGTAATGGCAGCTTTTCAGGTGCTTACTGGTGGGGTTTGGACCCTTCTCAGGCTGTGTCTGAAATCATGGTACCGGGCCATCACCAGATCCGTCTTGAGAGACTCCCCTGAAGGAGAAGCTTTCTTTGGAGTCTCTGTCCATCTGCTGGTATTCATCATTGTCTCTTGTGTTGTCCTTGAGCACCTCGGTACACAGGTCAGGCATATGTTTGTCTTTCTGTGCCTCTACAGTGCCCAGCACCATTGTGCTCCCATCCACGTGTGCTCCCATCCACGTGTGCTCCCATCCACGTGTGTTCCCGTCCATATGTGCTCCCGTCCATGTGTGCTCCCATCCATGTGTGCTTGCATCACCAAGGTGATGCAAATATATGTAGCAGTAACAGACAAATAACTTGGATGCAGCCAGGAGAGGCTGCAAGAGTAGGAGCAAAGGGAGGACGCAAAGGCTGGTGTGAGGCCAGGCGGAAAGGGGAGAAGGAGCAAACATGATCCAAGCTTGAAGTGTGAAGCAGCCACTAAAAGACTGTGAAACTCTGATTACTCTTTGGCTGTGTTACAGAGGAGCAGCACATCTCCAGCTCTGCCCTGGCACCATCCTCAGGATCCCTGCTGGGAACTGCTACTCCTCCCACCTCCAGTGTCGCAACCCACAGAAACTGGGAGGTGCATCTGTTGTAGAAATAAGGCAAGAGAGAGCAGCTGCCTTCCTGGCACCCTTGCATGCTCCAAGTGACAGGTCTGACCTGCTCGTGGGAGTGGACCAGCCCTCCACACCTACAACGACCAGACCTCCACACCTATAACCAGAAGGCCAGCTTACACAGCAGCTGGTGCTCTTGACATCCTTTGGGCTCTCTAGATGAAAGAGTCTTCCTGGGTTTGGCCAGGCTCAGCAGCAACTTCAGGGCTTGCTGCAGGAGTCTCTGTGGTTCTCCAGCCTGGCTCTGCACGTGAAGAGCAGGCTTGGCAAAAAACTGGCAGCAGCGGTTGTCCATGATGATCAGATGGAGCAGTGTGCCAGCCCTGCCATCCCAGGAGGAGCATCCCCGTCCTGCCCTAGCCTGACCTCAGGTGTCTGGGGAGTGGGGGTTCATCACTTTTCCTGTGGGTATCTACAGCTGAGCTCTTTGCACCGGTGAGGCTCCTCCACCTTCAATGGAGGCCTCACTGGTGGAGTCTAGCTGTCTAGCAAGAGGTGAATCCCAGCCAACGCTTACTGACCAGGTTGACTAAATCTCGCTGGTAAAGTCCTTGCTCCCTACATCCCCTCACTACTAGATGAGGAAAGATTAGGGAATCCAGCTTACATGCTTTGTAGACACCCTTGGGCATTTGGGTGGCTCCACTGTTGGTTCCCAGGTGTGGGCTTGTGAATCCTATGCTTCCCCAGCTCTCTTTCATTTCAAGTAGCCCACGGACTATCTTCCTTCCCCTAATTTAATGTAAAGCCTATAGCTGCATTGTACGTGGCAGTAAGACATGCCTTGGCTGCATATAGTCAGGCGGGAAATGGACAATTCAAGAGTTGTCCCAAGGACTTAAACCCCAATTCCTATTGATGTTCAACAGGAGATGCGTGTAACAGCACAAATTGCCATGGCAGAGACTGACCCGAGTCAAGGAGCACAGGGGCCAGCTGCACAGAGCCAGGGGGTGTAATTAACTCCGGACAGCTCAGAATTCAGCAGTCACTGACACTTAGCTTATTGATTTTTTCTTAGGAGGAATCTAGTTATGTTTCATGAGATCAAGCAGGCACCAAGCCTGGGAGAGTGTAATTTGATCAAGCTGAGCCTTTCATGCCTGCTGTGCCTAAAGCTCTGTCTCTGGGAAGTGCAGCCGCTGTTCTGCTTGGGAGGGAGAGGAGAGGGTTTGAGACTGACACACTCTTTGGGGACATCATGCTGCACCCAAAAATGTTTTAAACGATTTAAGACCTACATCCTTGCAGTGGGTTGACCCTGGCTGGACACCAGGTGCCCACCAAAGCCTCTCTATCACTCCCCCTCCTCAGCTGGACAGGGGAGAGAAAATATAACGAAAGGCTTGTAGGTCGAGATAAGGAGAGGGAGAGATCACTCAGCAATTACCATCACAGGCAAAACAGACTCGACTTAGGGAAATTAGTTTAATTTATTACCAATCAAATCAGAGTAGGATAACGAGAAATAAACCCAAATCTTAAAAACACCTTCCCCCCACCCCTCCCTTCTTCCCAGGCTTAATTTTACTCCCAATTTCTCTACCTCCTCCTGCCAAGCGGCGCAGGGGGACAGGGAATGGGGGGTTGTGGTCAGTTCATCACATGTCATCCCTGCCGCTCCTTCCTCCTCAGGGAAGGACTCCTCACTCCTCTCTCTGGCTGCAGTTGCACAGGCTTTTTTTCCCTTTCTTAAATATGTTATCACAGAGGCGCTACCACTGTCACTGATGGGCTTGGCCTTGGCCAGTGGCAGGTCCATCTTGGAGCCGGCTGGCATTGGCTCTGTTGGACACAGGGAAAGCTTCTAGCAGCTTCTCACAGAAGCCACCCCTGTAGCCCCCCCGCTACCAAAACCTTGCCACACAAATCCAATACAATCCTTCAAATGGTGCAAGAGATGTCCTTTCATTTGTCATTGAAAGAGACTTCCCACACTAAATGCCTGTCCAGCTTGGGTGGTTGGGAATGGTCATGGCTATTGCTAGCTACCTCTGGAAGAGGATATCTGTGTGTAACTGGTTGCTCTGGTCCAAAGAAGCTGCTGTGTGCTGTATTGAGTGCTGTATTGCCTCAAAAGGAAGCCCTTGGCTTTTGGATCAAGCCTCTGGGTTGCTCTCAGGGGTGCAGCTGATATGTAGAAAGAGAGCAGTGGTGGATTCATACCACTTCGTGCTCAGCAGCCTTCCTTAGTGAATCTGTTCAGCAGCAGAAGGACAACAGCTGCACACAGATGAATCTCAGTGTTTTCTGGAAATGATATCATGCCTCTGGACAAATCAAGGGGTTAGTGAGAGATATTCTGGGTCACTGATATAATTAGCCCCCTCTCTCCCTACTCCAGCATCCCATGTAGATGCTTCAGCTCTAAAAGAGCTTGAGGGAGCCTGGCATCTTGGGTACCAACAGCTCAGGTGGGCAGCCAGGATGTCCAGTCTTGCAGACAGGGATCCATCTTTGGGAAGACTTTAGAGCCAAATGCCAAGAGCCAGGAAAATGCCAAGAGCCAGGAAAATGCCAAGCCACAGAACACTGCCTGGGCTTGCTCTGAATCCCTCTGCAGCAGGTGCAGTGGTTGTGAGTGCGTTTCCTTGTTTGTCTACCCTGTGCCAGACATTTTCTGCAGCAGAACAACCACTTCAAAGTGGTATTTTGGAGCCCATGCTGGGGCAGTCCTGTAGTGGGACACCAGCTGCTCTCTGTGCAGGCAGAGAGGCACTGAGCTCTCCTGCATCCTGGCTGTACACACTGTACATCCCCTGTGCACACTTTGCACCAGCCTTGGCCTTCTGGCAAGGGCAGGGAGCTCTGCCAGGAATGCCTTTGACGTTATCCGTGCTGACAGTTGTCCCTTGGCTGGGAGGACACTCCTGGTGACGATAAGGGCACTTGTGACAGCAAGAAGTGGCTTTGATGCATGGGGAACTCCCAACCTTCCATGTGTTTGGTGTCCTCTTTGCTACAGAGGGCTCTGACAGTCCTGCTGCCTCATCCGAGGGAGGTGGGATGGGCAGCTATGTGGGATGAGGGATGTGGGGTCAGATGCTTCCCCATCTGCAAGTGAAGGCAGGGCAGAGGTCCTAGTGGAGGGCGCAGGGGAGGGGTCCCTTGGTCGATGGGTGGAGGAGTTTCCACATCACAGCTGTGAGCTGTGCTTGACCGCTCGAATGTCCCTTGGCAAGACATCTCCCTCTTCCCACCCTTCAGCTTCTCCTGCCTGTCTTTCCAGGGCCTCTTCCCAGCTGCTTGGGCACAAGGATGGGTGAAGGAGGGGCCATCCTCACAGCCTGCGTCCATCAGCATATCTCCCTCACCTATGTGCCCATGGTTTTAATACTCCCAGCCTACTGTCCACAACCCCCTGCTACATCCACCCTCCCTGCCTACTCCAGTGATCATTTTGCCTTTTTGTGAAGGTAGATGACACCCTTTTTTGTTACGGGTCCTGAGTAGCTGTGCACATCCTTGAGCATTCCCCACCTCCCTACACTGCAAAGGATGCAAGAGCCACTGGCCACCAGCTCAGACACCCTTGACAAGATGAATGGCCTTTGCTTTGCCAAGCTTGGTCTTTCACTCCATCTGCCTGGTAATTAAATAGCATGGACTTGCCACTGAGTCTTGTCTGACCAAGACACATGTGTGACAAGTATTTTGGCCTCTGCTCCATCAGAGACAGCTCCGTGGCCAGATTTATCCCTGGGCAGTCCCAGGCAGAGGTGATCTCAGCAGGAGGCTGTTCAAGGGGATAAACGGAACAGGGACACAGGGAAGTGACAGGGATATGCTAACCATATAGACCAGCTCTTGGGCATTGGAGGTGTCAGATGAAAGAAAGAAGGGTCCCACTGAGCAGGGGAGCCAAGGAGACCAGGGCTGTGAGACCCCACACAGTGTTCAGTGACGTGTTAGCTCTCCAGACAACCCCTCTCCATCTTCCACCCAGCTTCCCAGCATCCCTTCAGTGCCTCCAGCGCCTGTCCTGGTGTAAAAGCTTTGCTACAGCTCCTTCCTCCATCCCACTGTCCCTTCCTCCCAAGGAGGTCTCCCCAAGTCCTGACTCAGTTTGGTAGAGGTCCCATAACCTTGCCAGGGTCCCGGTCTGTACCTTCGGCTGGGTCAGACAAAGCCCAGGGGTGGCTGGGAGCATTTCAGGAAAAGGAGCCGTCTCCACATTGGTCTTAAGGATGTGTTCCAGGAGTGGCAGATCCTGCTTGGTGGCTGAGCTCTAAAGAGTCCCTGGTGACTCCTTTGGATGGCTGCTCTGCTGGCAGTGCCTCTCTGTTGGTGTTAGCCTGGTGGGATGGGAATTGCTACCTTTATGTACCAGCCGGTGGCTGTATCCTAGTGAAAAATGACCTGCTTGTGACTTGCCCTGGAGCAGGGAAAGCACTGTCCAAATATCGTCCTGTGTTTGTAAAACTGCTGCCAGGGCTGCTGCCTGGGACATGACCTGCTGTGGTGGTCCTAGCCTTCCATCTTCCCTGTTGCTCTTCGTTGACAGCATGATCTGGCCTCCTGCCTGAGCAGCCCCCATGGGTCCCAGCACCATTACAGCATTACAGGTGGTGGTCATCACTGCCGTGCTGTCTGACCTGCCCTGCTTGCTTTTCTCATCCCCAGCAAAACCGCTACAAGCCTGAAACTTGCAGAAGCGCTGGGTGCTGCTGACTCCAGCGGCTCCATTCTGGGGCTGCCTTGTTCTTCCCCAGCCAGATCCGAGGAAAATCACGGAATTCACAGAATAATACAGGTGGGAAGAGACTCTGGGGTCCCTGATCCATCCCCCTGCAGTTGAACTTGAATATCTCTGAGGATGAATGCACCCCCACACACCTCCTTGACCTCTCTGGTCTCCTGTCTCAGCATTTGGCCATTCTTACAGTGAAAGCTTTTTATATATATATATATATATATAGTGAGATCTTCCCAGCTTGTGCCAGTTGCTTCTTTTCCTTTCACCGTGCACCTTCTCACCCTCCTGTTAGGCAGCTGAAGAAGCAATAATCATAGAATCATAGAACAGTTTGGGTTGGAAGGGACCTCTAAAGGTCATCTAGTCCAACCCCCCTGCAATGAGCGGGGACATCTTCAACTAGATCAG
>VYZW01033050.1:74201-88837 GCA_013401315.1 Balaeniceps rex | reverse complement strand
TCCACCACCTCTCTGGGCAACCTGTGCCAGTGCTTCACCTCCCTCATTGTAAAAAATTTCTTCCTTATATCCAGACTGAATGTCTCTCCTCTTTTAGTTTAAAACCATTACCCCTTGTCCTATTGCAACAGGCCCTGCTAAAAAGTCTCTGTCCATCTCTCTTATAGGCCCCCTTTAAGTACTGAAAGGCCACAATAAGGTCTCCCTGGAGCCTTCTCTTCTCCAGGCTGAACAACCCCAACTCTCTCAGCCTGTCCTCGTAGCAGAGGGGCTCCAGCCCTCGGATCATTTTTGTGGCCCTCTTCTGGACCCACTCCAACAGCTCCATGTCCTTCTTGTGCTGAGGGCTCCAGAGCTGGACGCAGGGCTCCAGGTGGGGTCTCACCAGAGCAGAGCAGAGGGGCAGAATCACCTCCCTCGACCTGCTGGCCACGCTTCTTTGGATGCAGCCCAGGATACGGTTGGCCTTCTGGGCTGCAAGCGCACGTTGCCGGCTCATGCCCAGCTTTTCATCCACCAGTATCCCCAAGTCCTTCTCCGCAGGGCTGCTCTCAATCCCTTCATCCCCCAGCCTGAATAATCTCATCTCCTGAACAAGCCCATTTCCCTCAGCCTCTCCTCATCCTTCCTGTGCTCCAGACCTTGACCATCTTGGTGGCCTCAGCCAGATTCACTCCAATTTTTCACTGTCTTATGCTATTCTTGCAGCTGCATCCTCCCAGCAAAAGCCCATGGTAAGACAGAGAAGAGCAACTCTGTCAGGATTTTCCTGCCTTTCTCCCCGTGGGAGACTGAACCTTACAGCTCTTGCCCACCTCCATCTGCTCCTCCCTGGACCCATGGGGATGCTTGTGCTACAGGGCTGTGCAGGACCAGCCGGTGTGTCCTGTGTTTGCCCTCTGGTTCCAGCAGCACTGGGAGGAAGGGGTCCAGCTCCATCTTCCAGGGTGCTGGGCATTCACCAATCCATGATGGTGGCTCGTATCCTCAGGATGTCTTTAAGGTAAGTGGAGTTGCCATGGGAATAGTGACTCACTGCTTTGCCAGCAGTCGGCTGCTAAAAAGCTGCTCCACATGGGTGTCTGACATTCCTGTGGGCTGTCTCCCAGCGTGGGAGGGTGCATTTGGTCCCACACACGTCACCAGTGCTGTGGGATTCGCCTGGCTGCAGAGGCCTGGTTGCCCCTGGGAGCTCTTGGGAGCAGAGGGCTTCCCTGCTTTGTCTCCACCTGGTTGCCCCATGTTCTCTTCCCTTTAAGCTGTGGGTTTTCTCCAGCAGGATCCCAACTGTCCAGGCACCTACAGGGGTCTGCAGGCAGCTGAGAGGGGGTTGGAGGAACAAGCACAAAGTTAGGGCCAGCCAGCAAAGTAAATCTGTTTACTTTGTCTTAGCACAAGCCCAATGTGGCTGCCACTCCTGCTCATGTGAGATGGCCTGAGGCAGTGGTGGGATGTCAGTGTGAGACCAGAGGGCAGAATGAGAGACAGTGAGGAATGAAACACGGCCGGAGCAGCGTAGTAGGCAGAAGGTGGCCAATGTGACACACATGTTCATTGCTGCAAGCAATTGCTACCACCTTGAATGGGTTGGGGAGCATCAACATGACTGCCAATTCATGTATTGTAGATGTTTGGGTGCAAGTTAAAAAGGGAGGAGAGACCTGCCACATCCCCTGGAAAAGAGACCAAAGCCATTGTGGAGGACACGGGCTTTGGACCTGGTACGTCCTGGGGACCCACGGAGATGTGAAGGACAGGTGGTCCTGAGCAGGCTGCCCTCCTACTGCTGGCGATGAGGTCAGTGCTCGGTGTCTACCAGCGAGGCTTTGCCCTCAATCTGCCTCCTGTCTTCAGACTGATGTTTGAAGCTGGATTGGACATCTCCCCTCTGAGACCCAACAGCCTGCAGAGGGGAAAACTCTGGGGTCTTCTGCATGTCCCTTGCAGGGAGTTGTGGTTGCTCTGGCCACACTGGCACATCAGCTCAGCAAAGCAAGAGTTGGAAACCAAATAGAAGACAAATTTTCAAAGCAGCAGAGTGTTCCTCTAGCTCCATGAGATACAGCTCGGCCACAGGAGCCAAAGGAATGACTCGGGACTATTTTTCCTCCTCAGTGCTGCTTGTCAGAGCCGTGCTGGGCTTGCGTGGGTGGCTGGGGAATATGTCCTCGTGTCCTGAGGTCTGATCAGAGCACTGGTCTCACTGCCTTGCCCTTTTGCCTAGCAGGTAGAGAGACTCCCCACCAACCACCTGTACCCTTATGTAGTCTGACATCTTTGAAAAATCCTTCCTCCATCTCAGTCTTTTGAAAGTGTGAACCTGTCCATTTCTGTCAGTGCACTGAACAGTGCAAGACGTTTGATGACCTTGACCTTGGCTTTCACCCTAAGCAGCAGCTGCTGCTGGGTAACTACTGCAGTCAGACACCCAGTGCATGGAGCATGGCCAGGACATGGAGGGTTTCTGCAGTGTGCTCATGTGAACAGGGCGTCCTCTGAAATCTGCTGCATCGTAGCAGTGGGAGGTAGATGGGGACCAGCCCAAAGCAATGACATAATGAGCCAAGGGAGTCCGGCTTGTGTACCAGTAGGCATGTGCAGTGTGGGAAACACATGCAATGTGGACAGAGAAATCTGAGGCAAAATCATTTGGGGCTTGGGGCCAGAATGGGGCTGATCAGTGAAAGATCAGGTCTCTTGTCACTGAGGGAGAAGGCTTGGCCTTGAGGGCAATTCTACCCTGCAAGAAACTCTAGTTAAAGGAACTCCGATTAGCAGAGCCACTCATTATCCTGCCAGACTCCCAGTGCTGAAAGCAACAATCATGCAGTCACCGTGATTATAGACACAGTCGATCACAAATTGCGAGCAATTTGCAGCAGGGAATTTGCCTGGCTCTGTAATGCGATGTGTATATTTACAGTGCTGTATACAGCAATACAGTCATTACATGTTATTAATAACATGGCCTGCTTTTATAAATAAAAGTGAATCTCTGGGTTTGCTGCTTTGCAGTATAGCTTGAGGCATGGAGCTCTTGTCCTGCTGATATCAGGAGTGTGAGGGGCATTCCTGGTACCCCCCCAGACTCCCTCGTTGAGGTAGCCTCAGTTTTCTGGTAAATGGAGAGTCATGTACCATGTGCAGCGATGGCAGACAGCTTCAGGAGTTGATGTGGCATTGTCGGGGCTGGCTGTGTAGGTGTCCAACCTCCCAGCCCCAGCCCCTGTCCTCCCAGCTCTTCACTTGAATGCTTCCTTGGATTGCCTCCTCCTCACCTCACCCATAAGTGATGCTTCTCTCTGTTAGCTCCAGCCTGGCTGATCCTTGGGAAGAGCCACCCAAGGCAGGTCCTCCTGCCGCCAGGTCCTGCCAAGCCCCTCACCTGCCTCCCACCCCTCTCCAGAAGGTGCTGGGACTGCTGAGACCTGGGGGAAGATGTGGCAAAGCTCCAGGGACAGCACTGTGTGCATCACCCTCTCCCCCGTAAATTCTAAGAAAACTATCCCCAGACATTTTATGACACTGGTATTTCCTTCCTTCTCTGTTCAGCATCTCCTGTTGGAGCAGTTTAACTTTATTTGAATAGGTAAATACTCATGGGACAGATGGAAAGCAGCTCTGTCACCTGTGCTCCTGCTTACACAGCAAAGATGTAGCTGCGCAAAGAGGAATAGCTCCAACAGGACAATAGATCCAGCGGCTGGTGTCTCAGGTGTTCCTGGAGACTGTAGGAAATGGGGAACATCAGTTTGGCAGCAGCTTCACAGTAGGTTACACTCACACCCTAATGAAGCAGGTTAAAATTAGGGCAGAACTTCTCCCTGTGCAGCATCAAGCAAGAAGCCTTCATTGCAGGAAGTTGGATTTGGTGAATAGCTCTTCTCCTGAGGTCCCGGGGGGGAAAGTTTTGAGGGCTATTGCCTGAGTTTGGTGTGCAACCTTAGGTGAGATATAGAGTAAGAAGTCTTATCTCTGGAACTGCTACTCCTCTGTCATGGCATGCTCATGCAAGCAAGTTGTTTTAATATCTCCTCCACACAGATGTCAATGCAGAGTGAGGAGACTCTCCAACATGGAGCAGCTGTCCACGGGAAGACCGTGGAGGTTAACTCTCCCTTAGCTGTGCCCTGCTGTGGGCTGCTCTGGCTGTAATCTGCTCTCCAGGTCAGAGCTGAGTCTGTGGAGCTGATGCTTGACTGTCCTGAGCACATGGGCACTCAGACTCACGTCTGGGGGAATCAGGAGGGGGTTGAGCATCCTGGCTTTCTGTGGTAGTTACAAGTAAATGAGTGGTTGTGACCCGCTGGAGACGGAAGCCCCAGCTATGCTTAGGAGCAGCTCATTTACATGCTAATGAGGCCTTTCAGACAGGGTGTTTCTCTGCTGCAGGAAGACATGTCAGTGATGGATGATGCTGTGCTCCCCAACCTCCCTTCCCAGCTGCCTGCAGAGCAGCCTCGTCTGAGCGAATGTGGGATGGTCATCCCAGCTATCCTTGGTCGCAGAGGGCAGCTGGACCTGGGACCTTCAGGGGACTCAGCCCTCGGGGGATCCTTTCCCACCACCCATGAACCACTTTCCTCGCACAAGAGGTGTGCAATGCGGCCCCAGCCTCCCCAGCAGTGCTGTCCACAGGGAGACTGCATCCTGATGCCTTGAGGAGGAGGAGGGGGCTCTGAGAGCTGCCCCCACCCTGGTCTGGTATCACAGAACATCCTGGCCAGCAAACACCTGCCTTTGGTACTGCAATGTTGTGAGCAAGGCTCTTCACAGCTTGGGTGGTCCCCGTCTGGGTGCAGCAGACACATTGAGTGCCCCGTTGGGTTGTCACCCATCCCTGCTGGGTGTCCCATGGCATGTACGTTGCTGTACATGTGGCCAGATGTCCTCTCATCACCCCCTTCCAAGGGAAGTAGAAATAATGATGGTTATTCAATATATATATAAACATTTCTCATCACATCAGAGCTGGTGCCTTTGTCATGTGGATCTTGGGAACAGGTTTTTACCACTGAATTTTTCTGCATTTCCCATTGCTATAGTTTGATCCAGTGACTTTTCTGCATCTGTTTCAGACTCTTACAGTCTATTTCGCTTCCAGCCCATTCCCCCTCTCCATGAGCACACCAGCTACAGCCAGGTTGTCTGATCTTAAGCTTCCACTAAACAACATTGCAGCAGGCAACAGCTTGAGTTTCTAATGCGCTCGGTTCATGATTTTGTGCAACCAGAAAGGATTGTGAACTAGGCTCTTCCCTTTTTTTTTAGGCTGCCTTTTTTAAGGTTTGACAACAATTGTGCACCCTGAACACAAATTAATGTGTTTAATATTGTACTCTTTAGACAAATACTGACACTTTTGACAATCAAAATATTGTTTCTGCAGTTGACACCCAAGTCAGCAGACCCCAGCTGGACCTGTCAGGTCTCATTCAGCCATTGGACTTTCTAGAAAGACCACTTCTGGGTTGTGATTACAATAGTCCTGAAATAGTATACGATTTTGTTTTTTTTCATGAACAGTTCTCTGTCAGCCCTCTAGTAGAGATCAGAACATGCATATGAGCAACATTGCTTTTGCACTTTGCCATTATTTTCCTTTTTCTATATTGGCTCTTTCAAGTAGACTGAACGTTTTCAGCCTCAGAATAGCTTTTTCCTTTCCTGAAACCAAAGCAGATCACAATTTTATTTTACCTTCCCATCTAATTCACCTGTGCATGGCATCCCAGGGTATTAGTTAAGGTTTAGTTGGAAGATTTCCATGTGACTGTATTTTCTTTCTAGTTTTCATAGACTAACTTCAGACAGGCCATTAACTCAAGCACCAGCTCTAACGAGAAGAATTGGTCTAATTTTGTAAGAATTATTCCATTTTTATTCAGTATAATTGTCCCTGAACATAGACATCTCTCCACCAATTCCAACTAATAAATTGTGTGAGGTCCTGCTGCTGCCACACCTCTCCGCATATTTTACAGGTACATTACACCCTCCTCTAATTTATTTCTTCATATGTACCATCTGTTCACAATATCAGCCAGAAGTCTATGCTCTATACATGCTCATTGGAAATCTACCTGGACTGGTAAAAGGAGAGGACACTGCTTCTATCCAAGTTGCTTCCCCACTTGATGCGCTCTTTAATTCCTGCAGTGTTATTCCATTTGCCTTCATAGTTTTGTTTTGATTCCTTCTTCAAAGCCCTGTTTTTGTAACTCTGATTCAGTACTTTATACTGTCCCCCCAGATTTGTCTGTCTCAGCTTTACATGGCGGCATGCTTCTTTCTCTGCTTAAATCTGTCATTTCCCTTATCTTTTTTTTCTCCCAGTTTGGAGGTCTCTTGATCTGCATTACAATGTTGCCTTGAGGGTGGGATTCTGCAAGTCATCTGAAATCAAGTATTTTACTCAAATCTTGTGTCCATTATGAGCACTGTAAAATTTTGGGGGCATGGTGTTCTCACTTTCTATAGCAAATACCAGTAATAACTGGCTTGTTTTTCATCACCTAGTATTCTACTAAGCATATTTCATGCCCCAGTTTAGGGATTTGATTAATTTTGACATTAATTAATTAGCAGACCTTGATAGAAAATCTATCTTGTGACCCTCGGTGCTGTCCATTTTGCTGTACTTGCTTTCACCCAGAGACAAAATTCTCATTTGAATCTTTTCTGTTTAGCAGCTGCATTCTTGGAGACCTTCACTTGCAGCAGAGTTTCAGGTCCCAGCACAGTCTGCTAGGCCAGCAAGCTGCATAGGTGTGCATGGGTCAGGCACAGCTTTATCCTGCTCTATTGAACTGTCCTAACCATGTACTGCCTTTTCAGCTTTTAGGTTGGCATCAGTCTTCAGGGTCAGGTCCCCCTTTGCTTAACTGGAAGGTTCTCCTGGCCTGTGTACTCTTGGTCCATGCTCACCCACTCTTGGTTCTTCTCTTCCTCTCTCCTCTCCTCTCCTCTCCTCTTCTTCCCCTCAGGCTTTCCTAGGAATGGAGTTTGGCTCAGGGGGTGTACAAGTACTCTATAAACAGGACAGCATGGCCTCTGTCCCACCCATTGAACACTGAACTCCACTGTGTCACTTCCCTAGAACGGGAAATCCGTTCCCTGCACTGCGGGAAGCCTAAGTAGGGTCAGAAAATTGGGATTTTCCAGCAGGTCCTGAGCAGAAGTTAGACACTACACAGCTTTAACCATGTGAAACACCATGGGTCTGATGGGGAATGCCAGAACTGGGGATGGAAGCTCTGTAAGGAGATGCTGGGGGACCCACAGGGAAAGCAAGGAGCAAGGGGCTGGATTGCTGTCCCTATGGGTGCAGGCTGGGCTCAGGCCACAGTGGGGGAGCATGCTCCCAGGTACCCTGTATCCCTGTTCTGTACATTATTGCATCGCATACGACATCTGCTTAAGGAAGAGGCATTTGACTTCCTACTCACCCCTTCCTGAAGGAAAACCAGGGGCCTATGGAGGGGGAGAGGGCCATACTCCAGAAACATGGCAGAAATCTGGGTAAGAAAATGGAGAAGGGAGCAGAAACAAGGATGGGGGAACTTTCTGAAGCAAGTGAAGGTGAGCCTGGGGAGCCTGTGTGGAAGCAGCAGGCCAATGTGGGGATGCAGCAGGCTGGATAAGGAGAGATTTTTCTATGTTCGGTTTGCCTTTCACAATATTATAAATTCAGGTCCTGTCTGGACCCAGAGACTGTCTGGAGGCCAGAGGGCACTGCGGCTGCCAGCAGACGTGAGGTGAAGGAGGGGCAAGATGGATCCTCCATGGTAAGCCAGGTGCAGAAGAGAGCTCTGGCAGGGCAGACGAAACCCAACCTGGTGCCCTACTACGTGCTTACCCTTAATGCAAGAAGGGGCTGTCTGGGGAGGGCAAAATCCCTGGAGAAGGGGGTTGGGAGCGAGGGATATATGGGGCAACCAGAGGGCTCAAGGCTGCACAGAGAAATGTTGGCCATGCCAGTCCTGGAACCTCTGCCTACCTTGGGGGGAGCAGAGAAGCAGGAGGACCCTTGGTCACTCTGCAGACCACGTCTCTCCTAGGTCTGCTGCTGCCAGTCCCCAGCCGAAGTCTGCCCAGCTCAGGCCGTCTTGGTGGGAACTGTCTGGCTCACTAATTTAATGAGCCCCTAGCTTAATGCATGGCAAATCCTTACATAAATAAAATAAAACACGTCAAAGTGGAACTTCTTTCCAATTACAATTCATTAGCAAGCTCTGAGCCGTGGGCCTGACCACAATCAATACTCTCAGCTGGGGAAAAAGCAATTTGTATCCCTCCTCGGGGGCCTCAGGAGGAGGCAGGTCCACCCCACACAGGCCTGCGTGTGTCCCATCTGGCCTGGGAGCCCTGTGTGTGGTGCAGGGACAAGGACATGGTCCTCCTTCCCTCACCTTGCCCCTCCATGGTACAGGAACACATCTGATGTTGGGGTCTTGGTGTGACCTGAGGTGGGTTGGCCATAGAGGACATGAGCTCCTGACAGCTTAATGGGGACCTACCCCTGCCACGTACCCTCTTTTTGTAGGAGCTGGTATATGACTGATGAGCTGGTGTCAGGCACTGCCCACCTGTCTGTCATCCCCTGTCCTTCCTGGAGAGCCCCGGGAAGGCTTTTGGCCATTCTCCATTGCCATGGCCACTGGGTAAGGAGGACCCAGTGGCCTCATCTTTTATGAGTGAGGACATTGTGTGCAGTGGCTGTGACATGGACCTCTCTGCTACCCAGGTTATTTGGAGGCTTTGGAGATCAGAGATGGGGCCAGAGAACCCAGTGCTGCTCTGGCCAGGAGCTACTTTTTGCCAACAAGTGGGGAAGTGGAGCACAGCGTGCCAAGGTGGACTTGCGGACATGTAATTGCTGCCTGTCCCTCAGTGAGCACTGTCCCTGCAGACCAAGAGCAGTGCTGGATCCAACTGAGGGCATCGTGCCAGCTGTCCTGGCTGTCCCTTGGGGTTCACTGCCCAGGGAGCTGGGATGCCCTTTGCCTGCTCCTGTCTCTCCTGCCTACAGACTCTACAAATGCTCCCATTAAATTCAGGGACAGAGTCCTTGGGAAATGGCAGTATCACCTGCTAAAGAGGTCTTCAGGTCTGGATTAGATGGCTTTTGGCAACAGACATCTTGGCCAGTCATGAGATAAGTAGATAACTGACCCACATCATATGGGAGGTCAGACTAGATGGTCTGCTTGTCCCTTCTGGCATCAAGCACCATGACACCATCAACGTGTAGAGGTGGTCTTGAGAGCCTGAAGGGAAATGGGATAGGTTGTCATCTCAGACCTCCCCATGCTGTTCTCTCCAGGCACTTAGGGCTTTGCCCCACTGATCCTGTTGTGTTTGAGTTTAGACAGAGTATTTGCAGACCAAACACTTCTCACTGAAGATTTTGTTCAGCCATTTCCAAGCTTTGTGCTTGATTTTGATGAAATGTGATGATCAGGATAGGTCTTGAACATATCCCTAGTGACTCCCTTGGCGCACTTCGGTCCTCTGTTCCTCCACCAAATGGCATATATTAGGGATGCAGCCCGTGCTGCCAGATGAAATTGTCCTCCCTGGGCTTTCTGGCACAGGGTTCTTTCTTTCCAGACTTTAGCATACAAAGTGTTCACTGCCAAATTACAGCTACAAGGAAAGTGCCGTGCCAAGACCAATGCATCAACCTCGTTTAAGAACAGTTCATTAGAGGTGGAAGTTTTTTTGAATGAGGTGTACTTCAGCTCAGGAATGTACCTGCCTGGCCCAGGTACAGGTCCATGGAAAAGAATTGTTCTGTGCTATCTCTCAAGATGCTCATCTCATCTGCCAAAGCCTCTGAGATGGGTTCATTTTTGCAGTGAATGACTCCAGAATGATTCTTCTCCTTTATTAGATCAGCCCAAAGTGCTGTGAGTTCTCCCTGGGTGCTACTGAAGAGAACAGCAGTAGGTTTAGCCAAGCTCATTGGAGGAATGAGTTACCGAGAAATGTATGGATTCTTCTGACTGTGACTATACCCCCACATTAAAAAAAAAAAAAGCTTCTTTAAGGCAAATACTTTAAAAACACTTTCTGCCTGCCAGAAAGCATGGAGAGGAAATACCACTTTGAAAGGTTCTTTCTGAAATGAAGCATTAGCATGGGGGAACAACTTGAGGTGGGACAGTGTCTGACTTACTTACACATGGCTGAGCTCCGTGAGTGCAGGGGGACGGTTCCTAGCGCACGAGGGGGTTTTGGAGGTGCACGTGTTAAACGTGCAGGCTGTTAAATTGCGGAGTCACTGCTGTGACTCCAGCATGGCATCAGCAGAGAGCCGGTAGCACAACCGAGACATGGAACATCATTAAAAAAATAGCCACACTCCAATTGTCAGCTCTGAATTACGATCTGGGCAGCAGCTGCAGATGCCATCAGCAATTTACCTTCCAGAGGGAAAGTGCTCAGCGCTTCCAAACATCACATCCACATTAAAGTGTCTAGAGGCAGATGCCCAAAATCAAAAGCATCCTGACACAGCATGCCTAATCTGAAGCAGGTTAGAGCATGTGGCTGAACATGCCGCAGCCAGTATCTGTCAGCAACAAGACACAAAAAGCTTGCAGACACCTTTGGGAAAACTCTCAAGGATGTCCCGGGAGCAGAGAGGAGGGCTGGAAGAGTCTTGGAAATCCCACGGGGAGGCAGGATCCAGCACATCTGCGTTACGCCTTAAAAGCCATCACATTTTCATGTAATTTTTGTGCTGCTGTTTTTCAAAACAACTCTTAATAGAGAAATGACTACAGATTAATAGATGAATACATTAGTTTTATTTTGTCCTTGATCTAAATCTTGTATTTCCCTGGTATGCTTTCAACGGAGGTGTTTTCTAAAACAGCTCACATTCATTTTTACTCTGCTGCTGCAATACTACTAATTGGTAACTGGAACTATTTGATGGGATTTACATATATTTCGAAAGAGAAAAAGAATAACATCCAAAAATATCACAATTTTTAAATGCAAATGCAGCAGAAACTTGATGAAACCATTTTCTTAAAATACACTGAAAATATCCTATGATTTTGAAAGAATCCTTTCTCCCAGAAATGTTTGCTTTTGGAAAGGACACGATGCTAGATTAAAACATCCTGACAAGCTCTAATTGTAGCGAGGTCTGTAACTATGCAATAACTGCCCAGGCAGGAGCAGCTCTTCAGCACACGCTTAAATCTTCCTGGGAACACGTGCCAAGCGTTTGCAGCAGCGGGCGGTGCTTGTATTTCCCTGTCAGGCCCACCTCACTCTCTGTGTGTAGGATGGTTTCTTCTCCAAATGGCTGGCATTTATTTTTATCCCCATCGGTTGCTGTGTGGGTCTGCACCGAGCATCCAAACTCTGCCCTGATGGAGGATGAGCTCCTGCAGTCTCTATTGACACCATCACGTCTGATTTCCCCGGTAACGTCTTACATCCTCTGACACGATCTCCTGTAACCATAGATACACATAAGCGGTGCACAGCAACACTTTTCCACGTTTTTCTTTTTTTTTCCCTCTTAGATGCTGTCAGCCTCCTCGGGTATGCGATGACTTGGACGGTTCCCAGAGCAAGGGCTGAAAATTTTAAGCAAATACAAGTGGTGAATTTTTCTACGCAATGGAGGGGAGCACCCTTTTAAAGCTTATCTTTACTCCGAGCATCCCACTGCCTGTGAAGCAAAGGTCTCTGTCTCACCAATGGGCACCTCTTCCCATTTAATAAGTCTGTAATGAACTTCTGGCCCAGGTTCTGCTTTGACACATGCAGCCCAGCAGCTTCTCTCCTGGGAAGCTGGTCCTGACAGCCTCAGGGCAGGATGAAAGAGAGGATGGGGGAATATGTGTGGTGGGAGCTCTGCCGTGCTGCACGTGGGGTTTTAGGAACTGCAGACAGCTGTCCTCTGTGATTTGAGGGGAAATATCAGCAGTGTGTCCCAAAGCTTGTGCCAGCAAGAGCCTCCCCTCAGCTCTGCACCTGGTCAGTCCCCTAAGAGCTTTGGAGGGTTTTCCAAAAGACAGGGCTCTCATGGTCCTTCCAGTGTTGGGGACAGAGGTTAAGGCTCCCCAGATCCCAGCAGCAATGGTTTCTCTTGGATATATCATGCACCAAAGTATGCTGGCTGGGTAAAACCAGCAGGAACCCGCAGGAGGTGTGAATTTTGTAGCAGCTGTGACTCATCCTGGCCTTGGCAAGTGCAACGGGGACTGATCTCAAATGGCTCCAGAGCTTGCATGGAGCAGGTGCCAGCCCTTGAGGACACCCGGGAGAGGAGCCACACGGCTCCAGCGGGGTCCTGCCTTTGCTGTTTGCCAGTTATGTCTCATCCCTGCACCTTCTCCTGAAGGTTGTGCAGCCCCTGCAATGCCTGGGAGATGCAAGAGGAACCGGAGGAGGCGAGTAGGGTATGATTTGGTCTGAATACATGATGGTCACTCTTGCCTGTGGCTTCAGTGCCAGCCCCAGCCTCCAGACCAGGTTGGCGTGGTAAGTCCTTTGCCGCATCGCAGGTTTTTCTTACCAGCACAGATGTAACCATGCTGCTCTGAGATCACCTATTTTCAAAGCGGACCCTGGGGCTGCATCTAAATCCTTTGCACCTGGGCAGGGGAGGGTGAGATGCTGGTGCTTTTGCCCACTCTCAAAGCTGCAGGAGTGTGAGGGAGGAAGACACAACCCATCTGTCCTCTCAAAACCAAGTGTGCCCTCTCTGCTGAGTGCCCAGAGCATCCCTTGGGGAGCACCCAGGACCCATCCTGGGGAAGGGACCGACTCTGGGGAGCTGTGGTGCATTCTGCAGTGTGAGCCCACACCTCCCTGGGAGCTGCTGCTTTATGGAGGGGAAGCAGAGGGAAAGTGGCTCCCCTGTGACAGTCCCCTGCCGATGTAGTTGTGGCTTCATGCAGGCACTGGTCTGGGAGGCTTGCAAATCCCTCCCCGTCCCAATTCATCTGTGCATATTCTATGGCTCCCCCGAGTTTGGTTGGCCAGACTAGGGGTGACACCCCACAGGTCCAGCATGCAGTGAGTGCTTAATCTGCTCTGCAGGAGCAAAGAGCTTAGAGAAAAAGGACTTTGCAGGAAGGCGTCTGTGCTAACATCAGAAGCGTCACAAAGAGCACTGCACAGGCTATTGCAGTGACTTTCCCTGGGCACAGCTCAGGCTCTCAGCACCCAGTGCCACAGGGATAACCCCCTGTGGTCCCCAGAGCCAGCATCCCCCGGGAAAGGAGCCGGTGGGAGGGAGCATTGTCCACTGCTGTCAGTGGTGAGTCCAGCACTGCTGAGAGCGCTTGGCTGGGCACTACAGCTGGGGGGTTCCACTATGGGGAATGTTAGAAGAAACTTGAGTGTGTGTGCAGGACACAGGCCCACAAGCATGGACTGAGCATCAGCAGAAGCTACACTGGCCCCATCCTGCCCACCAGCTGTAGGCACAGCTTTGAATGCCCCTCTAATACATTTATTACTCTGTATATCTATTCTGTACCATTGCAGAAGACAAAAGTCCAAGTGACAGATTCCAGCCTGAGAAGATGCCGGGACAGGAGACAGGAGCATGCACAGGAGGCTTGAGAGCCCAAAGCCCCTTTAGGCTGAAACAGAGAAAAGGGGAGTGTGGTCACCCTCTCTGTGCTCTGCTCCTGGGCTCGTGCAGGAAGCCAGCGCTGGTGCATTGCTCAGGAGAGCAGGAGGGATGGATCCAGCCAGGGGATGGCTGTGGTGCAGTAGCAGCAACTGTGCTTGGCTGCAGGGATGGTCTGAGGATGTGCTGGTAGCGCTTAGCTAGAGAGGCCCAGCAGCTCCATCACTGCTCTCCTGTCCCTGCTGTCACCCCATGCTGGCCCCGCAAGTCCCCTGGACATGCCCCAGCAGGACAGGGGAGCTCTGCTCATCTTTGACAGCAAAGCATGCTCCGGCTGTGAGCTGGTGCTGAGCACAAGCAGCAGCAATGCTGTAACCTCCATGCTGACATCTGACATGGATGTAATCCTGACTGAAAAATCCTGTGGGGCCTTTGCCTGGATCCCTCCTGCCTGTCCCAGCAGGCGGTCTACTTTAATGCTGTGTCCCCTTCCCTGGCATCCCCTTGGCTATGCCTCCTCCCTTGCCCCTCTGCTGCCCAGAGGTGCCACCCACACCCTCCTGCTCTGACCTCTGGCAGTGACATCACCCCCTTTGGTCCCACAAATACCGTGGTACACCTGGGACGCTCCTCTGTGGCTCCCATGTACTGTCCACCTTGCACAGCCACCCTTCCTCATGGCACCCTGCTGCCCTCCACCCTCCCTCAAGGCCATCCCCTACACAGCACCACTCCTTGTGCCCCCCCTGTATCACCCAAATCCCCCTACATCCTCAAAGCAGAATCCCCCCCCAACACTGCTCCCTGCTCCACAACTCCCACACCTCCCCGTGTCCCCCCAGCAATCCCTCAAGTCACCACACTGCCCTGCATCCCTGCTCCTGCGCATCCCCACAGCGCTGCATCCCTGGCAGCCCCAAGGCCATGCCTGCCCCCTGCATCCCCATGGTTACTCCCCATGGCACACACCCCCCCGGCCATCCCCCAGAGTGCTGCATGACCCTGCAGCCACCTTATCCCCCTGCAT
>VYZW01033050.1:0-73847 GCA_013401315.1 Balaeniceps rex | reverse complement strand
ATCCCCACTCCGCCCCCCTCCACAATCCCGGGCCCCACCCCGCTCCCCCCGCCTCCCGCAGCCCAATCAGGGCGGGTTGGACGAATTCAAACCCCGGCCCCGCAAGCACCGGCGGCGGCTCTGCTCCGCTCCCCGGCTGGGAACGGGGCCGGTGCGGATGGGCTCGGGGAGCCGCGGGGTGGGCGCGGCCCCCGCCTGCCGCCCGGAGCGCAGGTGAGCCCGGGGGAACCGGGGAGCGGGTGGGCTCCCGGGAAAGTTTGATGGCTGTATCACCGGGGCGGCGGCTGAGCGGCGCCCGGGGCTGCACCGGGAGCCGCCCGCCAGCGGTTCCGCAGGGGCGGCGCGGGGGGAGAGCGCTCCTGGTACCGGCTGCCTCCCCCGCTGCCGGGTGGGGCTCCCGGGAGGCTTCGCCTGCCTGCGGGGCACCCTGCGGAGAAGGGGGGCCAGGGAAGGTGGGGTGTCCCCGGGGTGGGTGTGCTCCCAGGGGTCTGTGACAGCCTGGGGGCGGGGGGAAAAAAGGGGTTTTGGAAGAAATATCGCTACTAGGTGAGACAATCGGGATGGGCGTTCTGGGGAAGAGGTCGAAAACAGGGAATTTCTGCAGCTGCTGCAAAACTGCTGATTTTAGAGTTCTTATAGCAGGATGCGATGGGGTGTCTGTGAAAAGGCCCCTTGCACTGAGGGGCCTTGGAGGATGCCCACCCTCTGGGTCTAGAGAGCTGGTGTGGATCTGAGAAACTTTTGACTTAAATCGAGCTGATTTCTCCCTTCTGGAGCTGTGGGTCCGTGTGGGAGCAGGGGAGGATTGCACAGAGCCTTGGGACAAAGGAACAAGCCACAAAGCCAAAGCAGCCCCGTGAAGGAGCCCCGTGAGTAATTTAAATCTCAGCCCCCTTGGGAAGAGTTGGAGCTGCAGGAACTCTCCATGCGATGCTGGGAGTGCCGGTGAGCCCTGCCCATGGCAGAGGGAATTCAGCTCTCCTGAGCCCTGGGAAGGCTGGGCTTGCCAGAGACAGTTTTTGGTGCAGAGCCTCATGTTAAACATGAGGATAAAACCTGCTAGCAGTGGCAGGTGTGGATTTGACAACAGTTAGGGGCTCCCCAGCACTTGACTCCCATCCTCACCTTCCTGCCATTCCCGGAGATGTTCTGTTTTCTCCCAGCTATTATTATTTGCCATAAATCTGCCCACAAGCAGAGGAGGTAAAATCCTTAGGCTGGCAGGGCAGACCTGTTTGCAGTAGGTGGGGAAGCATGACTCTGGTTCTGTCTACTTGACGAGTTTCCCTCTGTACACACTGCAAGTGCCTCGTCACCCCAAGCTCAGGCTGTGATGCTTTAACAAGGCACTCGAGGCCTCCGCTTGCTTTGCCCAGTTTAGTACCTGTCAGCTTGGGGCACAGATCTTGAGCTGAACAGAACCACTGCACCCAGTGGGAACTTGCTGTCCCAGTAATGCCCAGTTTGGGGCTAGGCAGGCAAGGCCCCAGCAAGATAAAATCAATCTGGTGGTGTTCCTCGCTGTTAATATCATTAGGAGTGTGTCGGTCCTTGGGTTTGCAGATGGGAGGTGGCAGAGTTGCAAACATCCTCTGTTTTAGCTCTGTAGGTGGTTCTGGCAGTGCCTTGGTATAGGGCTGGTGCATGGGATGGGACGTGGGGACGGTTATCCTGGCAGGTGGACTGGGCGGAAGCAGGCTCGATCACGTCACACCTCTGGTCTTGCCTTCAGTGGCACAGCCCCAGCCTGCTCCTTGCAGGCAGTAAATGTGCAAATTCTATGATTCCGTGAAATGTGCGAATCTCTGGGTGAGGCTGTGCTCTCCCCTGAGCTTCAGGGAACCCCTGGGGAGCCTCTGCGGGACATGTGCTCAGGACTGCTCCCCCTGGCTCCAGTTCCAGGAGGGGAAGGGAGAGACCTGGCATCACCTCTGCAGGCTGTAAACACACTGCACGGGTAAAATGCCCAACCAGCAGGTCCCCCTGGAAAGGATTTGGCACTGCTCCGGGGATGTATAACCTTGCTGTCTGCCTGCCAACCTACTCCCCAGGCTGGGAAGAGGCCGGCTGCTCTCACCAACGTGCTGTTCACCTGTTGCAGGTGGCACTGGCAGGGCAATGTAGGCAAATCCCGCTGCCTTCCTCGCTGCGCTTCTGCCAGAGAGATCTGCTCTTTTTTCCCTAGCACTTGGCCAGCTCTGCTTCACTGTCTGCAGCGATGCTGGGGCAGCCTTCCCAGTCCTCAGTGGGGATGAAGTGGGCTGCACACCAGTGACCAGCGTTTCCTTAGTGAGGACAGGGCTAGAGCAACGGCAGGCTGTGGGTGGATGCCGGAAAGCCGGAGGGTTATAGCAGCAGACTTGTTTTATCGGCTCTGTGGTTTGTTCATGGAAGTTGACATAGGTGACAGAAGCGGGTGGCATCTTCTGGCTCGCGGCTCCGAGCTATCTCATATTGCCAACTGTCAGTAAATCCTGAGCCGATGTGTTTTCTGAACAGCTGCTCCTAGGAAGAAAACACTGTTGGGCTGTCAGGCGCCTGGGAGCTGCTCAGATTTTACTGCAAATATTCTCTACAAAGTAAAATTGATGGATCTGAATCTAATATTCTGAAGGGGAACTTAATGGCCATTAGGCTGTTTCTTTCCAGCTTTGAGTGCAGAGCTGTGCCATTTAACTAAAGGATTAAAGGCATAAAGATAAATGAAGAGGACTACCAGATGGGTGGAGGGTGGCAGGGGGCTGGCTGCTTCGGGGCACGGGGCCAGGAGATGGAGCACAAGGACCTGGAGCAGAGTCCGGGCAGGCTGCTGCCAGGTCTGTGGCAGGAGCACTTGCGTAAGGAGGAGCTGCTACCTGCCAGGGCAGAGCTGTGGTGACTTGAAGAATGACCTGTAACCTGGGTCTGAAATGGCCAAGCCTCCAGGGATCAACACCCCTGAAGTCCCTGGTCCTGGCTCTGCTCTCAGCAGTGATCTGCTTGTGGCTGTCAAGGCTGTGGACCAGAGTCAGTCCCAGACCTGCTGCCCAGCATTGTCCTGAGGTCCTTTTGATTCCACTGTTGAGACAAGCAGACCGACTCCTTGGGCAGGACTCAGGCGCCGTGTGTGCCAGGAAAGCCAGCACAAACTCTCTGTCCTGGCCTGTCAGTTGGCCCCTTCCAGGCTGTGCTGTGGCTCCTGGAGCTGCTGTATGGTCTTCTTCCCTGCTTAGCCAGTTGCCATTTAACTGGCTTTCAAGCAGAGAGCTTAGCCCAGCTTCAGGCATGCCTTTTGCCCACTCTGATCTGTCCCTGTGTATTGACATCAGGCCAGTTCTTGTTCATCCTTCCCCAATTAGAACTGAAACATGCTCCTGCTCCATGAATGTGCTGTTGTTCCTTACATTCATATGTAATTGGAGCTCCCTGCATCCTCTTCTCCCTATAGCATCCTGCAGTCAGGAGCAGACTAGCAGCACTCCATGTTCCTCACCTACCCCTGCGGTCACATTCTTTCCCCTGGGGATCACTGGCAGCCCTTCCCTGCACACCTCCATCCCTCTGGGCTGCTGACCCTGCTGCAGCAAGTGTCCTGCAGGCAGGGCTGGGGAGCTGAGCTTGCAGCAAGTTCCCTTCTGTTTAATCGGGAAGGCGCAGTGGACATTCCTGCTGCAGTCTTTGCCACCCAGCATGGTGCTCACAGCATCCATAGGGTTGAGAGTGCAATTGTCTGAGTCTGAAGCTGGTGGGGAACCTCCGGGGGTCCTTGCCTGCCTGCTCCTGCTGGCTCTGGTTAGGCAAGAGCAATCCCAACCCAAAATACCTTTGTCGGCCAGGGGCTGGCCTTGATGGAAGGGCATTTCACCAGTGTTTCTGGTTGGGTCATTCAGAGATTTGTGCTAGCTCACAGAAGTGCTGCAGGGTCTTGTTGGAGACCTGGGCATGGGGGACTCACACCCTGTACTGATGCTCGACTAGTGTGATGGAACCTGCCCACTCACACTCCAGCCATGTGTGACGCTGGCTCCCAAACAGTTATACCCGTGAAAATGATAGTGTTGGATCTGCCTTCTCCAAGGTCTGTCTAGAAGACCACTGGGCACACCTTGAGCATCCTGAGTGAGGGACTTGTCAGACCATTCTGCTCCTGCCCTCCAGCATAGGTTGAAGGTTTCTGTTGTGTGGGGAGGCAGGATGCTGCTGTGAAGCTGGGACATGGCTGAGGTGTAGACCTGGAGCCTGGGAAGCTGCCAGGATCCAGCAATACAGATGTAGCCATGGATATTAATGGCCTCTCAAGCCATTATTTGCCTTTTTCTTCCTATCCTGGCAGGGCTTAGTGCCTACTGGGTCTCTCCATCCCAGACACCAAGGCAGAACCTCCTTTGGGGAGGGTTTTTGTACCCTAAAACACTGTATTTGGAAGCACACTTAGCTGCTGCTTGAATTACCCAGTTAATGTAAGTGTTTAAGAGCGGAAGGGGTTTGATCATTGTGCCCACAAGAGTGATCACTTGAGTCCATGGAAAGGAACAAACAACTCCTGGGAGCTCCAAAATAGGTGGGACATGATTTACTGAACTTCTCTTCCACCCTAGTTTGGGATCGGTAGCCCTAAATGCTTCTGATCAGTGTTAGCAGGCTGCAGAGCAAAAGCAAGCTCTGTTCTCCTCCCACATTCCAGGAGTGTCACAACTCACAGGTAGGATCTCTGGGAGAAGGGAGGTGCTTTGGGCATGGGATGCTGTTGGTATGTCTGGCAGTGTGCTAGCACTGTCGTTGACCTGTTTGTCCAGTCTTGCTTTCCAACAGAAGGCGCAATGATATGGGTGCAATGAGTTTGCTGCAGCTTCACCAGCTTTTCTCTACCTCTGGGTAAACTTCATCTGGCCTGGGTCCTCAGAGCTGGGGGCCTGAGAAGTCTCCTTTACTTTTGGGTATGATGGGTTTTTCAAGGAACTTGGCCATGTCCAGATCTGCAGTAACACTCCTGTCCCTTGCTGCAGGAGCTCTGAATTTGCAAGGTGACAAGGCAGCGTGTGTACTTGACACAGCTCTGGATGTGGTGCCATCAGGATGCTGACCTTGTTCTGGGAGCCACAGGGCAGTGCTGCTCACAGCTACTGCCATCCAAGGCTCTGTTCCCAGTGTATTCAGTATAGCTTGCTATAGCCTAAAAAAGGAGACAGTGCAATTGGGAAGGGATTCATGCCACAGTATGTCCTCCTTGAGTTGACGGTCATCTTCAGACTCCTCTTGACAGACTCCATGGGCTGGAGCAGCCTGCCTGATGGATGGGCTAGCACCATGGTGCTCCAGTGGGGACAGGCACAGAGGTATCAAGGACATTTTGAAACAGAAGGTGGTAAAGTGCTGGTGGGGTCCCAGATTTGGGGCAGCGCATGCTCTCCTGCCCTTCCCTGAAGCAGTGTGGTCTTTGAGAGCAAGGACCTGGGGATGGTCAGCCCCACTTCTGAACAGGGCCATGGATACCACACTGGCAGGACACCCACTCTTTGGCTCCACAGTGTCCAGGAGGTGGGGTGAGGTCCAGATCTTGACTTGCCTCTTTTCTGCCTGCTCAGCCCCATCTGGTAACGATGCTGTCCCAAAGCATCACCAGTCAGTTGGCACTGGGGCTGTGGTTGAGGGGTAAAGGGATGATGCTGGCCATGGGAATGTATTCCTGGCAGTTGTTTCTCTCCACAGCAGAGATCAGGGTTGGAGCTGTGCCTTGATGGCTTTGGAGGAACAGGGCAGCAGTGTGCAACCAGGAGCCTGTGGTGCTGGGAGTTTGTCCTGCCTGCAGGAGGCTGGGAGGTGTTGCCCACACGCTGTCAGGGGCTGGTGTCTGCCATGGGCGTCTGCGTAACTTAGTGCCAATTTTACAAGGGAGAAGGGCATGAGCACCAGGACCTGGATCTCCCCATCTGGCCTCCAGTATGGGGATGCCAGCACCCCTGTCATGCTCATCCTGGACGTGGGCTGTGCTGATCTCATATTCAGGCTCTTCACTGAGATTCTGGAGCAGCCTTCAGTCAGAGTGCTGCTTGGAGAGGAACAAGCTGGTTTTAGGCTGGAGTGTGGAGCTCCCAGGAGGGATTACAGGGTATGGTGGCTGGTGGCCAGCAGCCCCTTCCAGGGCCAAATTCCTAATTCCTGACCTGGAGAGTGACTTGCTCTGGGATGGGGCTAGATTGCTGGGATAGTGTTATTATAGCACCTGGATCTCACTATGGGCCTCATCTTCATGGGCATTTCATGTGTCTTGGCTGACACCTGGCAGCAGTAGCCCTTGGCCAGCTGGACCAGTCCCCTGGATATGGGCTTGTGACCTGTGCCCACCTCCTGGGGAATGGGCAAGCTCTGGCATGGGGACCTGGACACATGGAGAGTCAGAGCTGTCACCCCTGGGCTGCCCATGCCAGGCTTGTGGTACCTAGGAACTCTGTCTGGGGACACTGATGGCCAGGTTTGTGGTAGGGGGGACACCACCTGCACCCAGGGACATATGGGGTCGGGCTCTGTGTGTGGCTGCCTCTGAGAAAGGCCATGGTAAATGACAGGCAGAGAAGCTCTCCTTCTCTACCTCCATCGTGTTGGCCATAGCACTCTGCAAGCACAGCCTGTGCTTTGTGTGAGGCAGGAACCTGTCTCTCCTTGGCCCTAGGTGCATCTGCAGGTTGCCTTTCTCCAGCACCGATGGCTGAAGTTCGCACCAGCCCTGAGCAGTGCCAGCAGCTGCTGCTGCTGCCTGTGCTGAAGGGTGGGAAGGGTGCTATCAGGCCTGATCCTCAGAGTATGTGAGTCAGTAGAGCTCTGCTGGCTTCAGGGGAGCTGGGTGGATTGACAGAGGAAAGATGCTGCTGGATCTGCTGGGATGGGCAGAGAAACCCCCATGGGATGACAGAGGGTGTGGGTACTGAGAGAGATGGGCTTAAAATATGGCCAGTGCCAGGGATCAGACATCATGAGTTCAGGTCCCAAAATCCTGGGATGGGCTTAAAAATCCTTTTGCCTACAGAAGCAATCCAAGCAGGGTCTATTGCCTGAGGCTGCTGGGATCATGCTTTTTGAGCCTAGCCATGAAACCCTCCCTTTAGCTGACTTCCTTAGTGCCAGGAGCCAGTATAAGTACTACAGCATCAGCTCTACAGTCCTGGGAGCTGTTGGAAGCAGCAGGCTGACTGCTGTGTGTGGCTGATGCATGGGCTAAGGCAGCTCCCTCCTCCTGCTTTACAGTCCTTAATTGCCATGAAGGGATGAGCGTTGCCCCAGCCTGTCCTTGCAGTTGCTCTGGTTTCTTGTGCTGCTGGAGTTGAGGGGGATCCAAGTGACCTCTTGTACCTCTGAGAGCAAAGGTTTTCCTACATTTATGCAACATTTGCTGAAGGTTCACCTACATCCTATGCTTCATGTAGGACCTTCCCAGACTAGTCTGGGCTCAGCAGTGGGGTCAGAGGTCCCTGTGGGAGCTGCTCCACTGTGTGGCATGGGGAGGCATCCATTGGCATGACTTTGCACAGCCAGGCTTTTCTCCAAGCAACTACTTTTTGCTGTGCTGTGCCTTTTCATGTCCCATGAGAAACCATGATATTTCTTCCCCAGGTGTGTCCTTTCCCTTCAGCAGATGCTGCTGCTTCCCTGGGAAGGCAGGAGGGATGGAGGTGGGTGCAGGCAATGAAGCCACAGAAGTGAGCACATCTCTCTCGGGATCCATGAAGACACAGGGCTTAATGCCATAACAGATCGTTTGCAGCCTTATTTCCCTCTTCTGTAGATCCTGTGGGATCTGCTTGCTTGATGATTTTTTTTTTTTTTTTTCCCCTTCCCCTCCCAAGATCTGCAGTGATAGCAGCTTCGGTTTGTTAACTCAGACTAAGTGCCTCTATTTCACCTCCAAGCTTCTGGATCCCCTGCAAACAGCAGTTACCTCAGAGGCTATTTCTCCAAGAAAGGAGATGGGAGGTGTTTCTCCCCTTAAGTTATATCACTCACAGTCCTCATCTCCATGCTGTCCGACTACCTCCAAACCAGGCATCATCCCTGTTCACGTGTCATGGGGGAGTGTGGCTGGACAGTGCTGCTTCTTGCAACAATGACTGCCTGTCCCCATCACGCAGCTCTCCTACCCCAGCAGCAACAGCAAACCAGACCTGCCACTGCAGCCTGCACAATCATCTGGCAAGGTGGCTCTGAAAGCGTCTCTAAGTGCTGATGCCCTGAGCATATCAATTCTTCAATGCATTAAATAAAATAAAGAAATAATCCAAGGGGATATTAAACCTGAAAGTGATAGGCCAAGAACAGGAACAATGAATGGATAAGCACTCAGCCTTCAGGGAGAAGCAGAACCATTCATTGTTCTTCAGTGCACAGCTGAGCAGAGGCAGGCAGGGCATGTGGGCAGATATATGTACCCATAAAGACATACATATGTGCTCCCGGCACTGCACACACGTGTGGTCGCACACTGCCTCAGCAGCATGTGCAGAGGTGGCTTTGCCATTCCATCCTCATTGTCCAGATTTTCACGGTGGCATTAAGTTCCTGGGTGGCCCAGCTCAGGGGGATGCAGGATGAAGGTTCTGCTCATGGGGTGAGATATCTTGGTGTGGTGCCAGCTCTGACAATGCTCATGGAGTTAAGGTGAAAAATCACTGTGAAGCCCACAGTGCTCTGCCTTGGAGGAGAGATTTTTGCCTGTCTCACTGCATCTCTCCTTTTCCTGCAGCCTGGTTTGTACCTCACAAGTCTGGTTCATGCTCGTGCTCCTGCCTGCATATGCAATGGCGTGGACACAGAACCACCCTTGTTGCTGCAAACCCACAATCTCAGGACTGCCTGGGGCTGTGACTGCCCAGCAGCACCCTGTTTCCAGCCCCTGCCAAAATAAATGGTCTCAGACAGCTCTGCCCGTTGAGCTGGTGGGCACCTGGGAGGGATGGGGAGCTTGCATGGGTCAGCCAGGGCCAAAGGCTGCAGGTTCTTGGTGTTTTCTACAAAGTGTGGAGGCGGCACAGTTGTTGGCACGGTTGCTTAAGGTACCAGGAGATGTGCTTACTGAAGATGTGATGCTTGGGTAAGGGGGCCACGGACCCATCTCCCACCTCCTGGCAGGGACTGTAGGAAGATACTGAGGCAAGATGTAAGGGCACTAGCTTCAGGCTGGCATAAACCTGCCAGCAAGTTGTTCTGGATGTTGCAGGGTTGCAGGTTCTTAAGGCCAAATGGGGCTGCCCCAGAGAGCCATTGTCTTTTGCTGTGGTACATTGTTTTTTATTGTTTGTGTTGCCATGGTGTTTAGAGACTTAGCCGCAGCACAGGGAAAGCGTACGATGCAGGCACAGAGGAGGCAGTACACCCTGGAGAGCTGGTGATCTAGAAGAATGGGGAGACCTACAGGCCACAATGGCAGGAGTGCAGAGACCAAGTGACAGGAAAACCATCGCCTGCAACCCCCACCAACCCCAGCACTCAGTCTCCTGTCTGCCCTGTCCTCATCACCTTGTTCATTTGTCCTGGCCTGTTCCCACCACAATGCCATCTCTCCTGGCGTTGGTCACACCTCCTGCCTTTGTTGCCTGTACCTTTGCTCCTGCTGGTTGCGTGCAACCAGCTCCAGCTCTGCTTGCCCCAGAGACCTCCTGTGGCTCAGCCAGCCCGCTCCCATCCCTCCTCAATGCTTGGGGCTCCTCCACAGAGCCCAGTCCCTGAGCATGGGGGGCAGCTGGACCTGGGGGCCAGCCCCATAGAGCTGCACCGCATGGGAAATGCTCCTTGGCTTGGGAGATAGCAGTTAATGCAGAGATGAATTCACAGGACCCTTTGTTGGCGCAGACGGTCTGCATTGCAGATTTGGGAGTTTGTCTTTAATTGTATCAGGCATGTGCGCTAACGAAGGGATTAAGGCCTGGAAGGGCAAGCAATGCAGGCAAACTTTTCCTTGCCTGTTTCAAGGTCTTGTGTTTTATAATATTTTCCGTCTCTCCTCTCCTTTCCCTCCCTCATCCCTGCTCTCTGCCTGGAGCAGCCTCCTGGTTTTCCCCCAAACTGGAATCCAGTGATGCTGATGCACATGCTGGATAAGGACCGCTTGCCCCAGACCTCCTTCCCCCACCAGCCGGCCAAGCCTTCCTCCCATTGACAGCGGGCCATGGGGTCACTTTGCTTGAATCTGGGCACTGTGTCACTGGGGTGGATGTACGTACCTGTGACAGGGGAGAGCAGGGTACAGCCTTGCTGCGGCTGCACAGTGGGTCACAGCAAGGATGAGAAAAAGGATTTACCTGACCCACCTACAGACAAATATCAGCGGAATAATGTGACCAAAAGGGTAAAGCAGGGAGGATGGAGGCTGCTTGGGCTGTCCTGCATTATCTCCCCTGCTTCTAGCATGACTGTATTGGACACCACGCCCTGTTGGCTCCTGCTCTGCTCCTGCTGTTTGCTGTGTGAGTTGGACCTTGTTGTGGGAGAGGTGAGGACTCTCTTGTAGTGCAGCACTGAAGGGGGGCAGCTGTCTGGACATAATAAGGTTCACAGCCAAATGTAATGTAATGCTCGTTGATCCCTGCTGTAGAGCACAGAGCAGGGGTCACCACATCACTGCCCATCTCTGGTTCTGCAACCTGGGGAAAGATTAACTTGGAGCAGTGACTGAGCACAGAGCTGGTTTCAGCTGAGAGCCACATTCCCATCTGTCCTGGGATCGCTCCTAAAGAATGTGGTGCAATGTTTAACTCCTGCTTAGGTAGACCCAAATCCATTTGTGTGCTTCTAACTTTGGCCAGCAATAAGCTAGATGTTCCCTTCTCCCTGGTTTCTCCATTGTGCATTGGCAACTTGGAGCAGCAAAGATCAGGATGTACTCCAGGGCTGGACATGTTCCTGGGAGGCGGAGAAGTGGTCAGTGATGCTCTGTCTCCTGTGGGGAGCAAGGGCTGCTGCAAAGGAGGCTCTCTGACAGCCTGCTATCTGCTGCGGAGCTGTTCTCATTGTCCAGCCACGAGATCCTCTTCATTCCAGGTCAGGAGTGCGTGGGATGAAACCAAGGCTTGGGGGAGGTGTCAGCTCCTCCAGTAAGCCCACTGGGGGGGTGGATGGTGACTGAGAGCTGCTGCCACGAGTACAGTTACACCAGTAGACCTGTCTACTAGCCTGTCTTTGCTTGATGGGGTTGGCGTAAATGACGGTGGAGACTCTGGAGCTGTGTGTGGGACGGATGGATCAGTAATGCTCCTCAGAGAGCAGAGCTCAGCTGATCATAAGGGAGAGAACCTTGTCCTCATCAGCCAAGGGAACTCTTGTCCTTCCCTGGAGGTGCCAGGGTTTGGGGTAGAGACCATGTGTCTCTGGGTTGTGATTCTCTTTTCCAGTAACAGCAATCTCACCAGAGGACTTGGATCAGCCACCCTTCCTGGTGTGCCGACATGCTTCCAGGAATGAGCATGGGGATGCATTTCTCAGCTTTTACATAGTGGGGAAGCAAATCAAGAAGTGATGGCAAGTGCTTGGCATTGAGATGGGACAAAGTGTCCTGGCACAAGGGGCCTTGTGCAATTAGCAAGGGGAGTACAGGCAGGACCAGCACTGCCCTGTGAGCTTAGATGCATGATCTGCAGCAAAGCTCTCCGGCAGTGAGTGTTGAACTTCAGGAAAGGGCTCTGGGTGGTGAACCCCACATAGAAGGAAACATCAGACTGGAGCTAAGTGCCTTTGGTGGCTCTGCAACACGCGTTGGCTCCAGTGCAGGATGCCCAATGTGATTCTGGTGAGCGTAGGCTCCTAATGTGGAGAGCCTATATATCTGCTGGGGGTCTGGTAGGCAGCCTGACATGGGGGTCCCTGACTTGTGATCCAGGTGAGAGAGGGCTTCAGCAATCCCTGTGCTGAGCTGCAGGAGTAATATTGCTGCTCTGGTCCCCCAAGCCAGCATCCCTACCCCTGAGAGGAGGGCAGTGTAGACTTGTTTCCCCCTGATTTTGTATGCTGAGGTCCAGAGCTGCAGAGTCCAGCTGTGAGAGCGGCAGTGGGATGCAGAACTGTTGTCTGTGTCAGCTGGGTGAGATATTTCTGGTGCCAATACTTCTGGGTATCAACCTGGGGAAGGGCTGGGTCCATTCTGAAACTCTGGGTTTTGCAGTGAAGAGCCTGTGTGTCTGCTTGGCTTCAGTGTGAGCCTGCTTGGCTGAGCTCTCTCAGCAGTGCTGAACTTGAGGGAGGCAGGAAGGCTCTGGCGAGGGCCTCAGGAATTGTGCAGGACCTTGTGCACCAACCAACAAGTACCTGCAGTTTAAAATGTCTCGACAGTGCCCCTACCAGGTCTAGGGCATGGGGGAGTGACTCAGTTGCAAGGCTGCCTTTGGCAATGGTAACAGGACAGCTGAATCTATAGGAGCTAGCAAACATCTAGGTGATGTTTTGGTGCCTCTAGAAGATCCCCAGGGTTCATTAGCACCAAAATATCTGCCGACAGCGGCTGAATATATCAGGCAGCATCAAACATCAGGGCTATCTTTTGTACTGCTGAATAAGTTCACAGTAGGGATTGGAGAGCTTTGCCTTGTGCTGGACATCTGAGCTGGCTCTAGTCAGTGGATTACAAAAGCAAGGTCCTGGGCCTCCATGACCACTAAAAAGCCATCAGCCCAGGCAGGAGGGTTTAGCCTGGCTGTCCTCTTGTCCTCATCCCACCGTTCCAGCACAGATGCATCCTTGGCCATGGTGTCATACACTGGAGAAGTTGTGGGCAGCTTTTGCTTACAGTCAGGGGTAACGAGATGATGATGAGTCAGAGGGATCTGCTCAAGCCCTTGCTGTGATCCAGGGCAGTGCTGTATCTGTAGCAGGTTCATGGTTGCCCTAGTTCTGTGCGTCTTGCAGCTGGTTTCTCATGTTGTGTCCACCCCCCTGCACATCCCTGGAGCAGGCTCTGGATCTGGTTAGACTCAAGAGGCTCAAGAACCCCAGGACAGCCACCTTGATCCACACAGTAGCTCCCAGTTCCTTTGTCTGCATGGCTAGTTTGCTGCTTGTTGAAGTATAGGTTGGGCTAGGGGAGTGCTTCAGATGCTGGGAACTGTGGCAGATGCTGGGAACTGTGGCAGAAGTGAGATTTGATTAGCACCTTCCCTAAGAGAAAGCAGAAATGGGATACCCTGGCTTCCTGCAGCTTTGTGTCTCTTGCTGCTGATGGTAGATAACATTACTTTGAGTTAGTAGCAATCTGCTCCAGTCACGGGAACAGCATCGATTTACATGAGTTGAAGATCTGGCCCTAGAATTGATCTGCATTTTTATCAGCTCATCTCAGCTGACAGGAGACGCTGCTGCGGAGGAGCTCTGTTCTGGGATTGCTGTTGTTGGTTGCTCCTCAGGTCTTCTGCTTGGTCCTGCAATGTCATGCACCTGCTTGCAAAAATTTGGAGGGATGTTCTCCAAGTTAAAACTCTCCCAGGGGACTGCAGTTTGTCTGGGCTGTCCTCACACCCAAACTTTGCAGGTCTGTTAACAGTTGTGATGCTTTCTGGAAGAGGTAGACCAATTCCAGCAAGGTTTTGCCTTCACTTTTCTCTCCTCTCTCCTCTGCTTTCATGTGCCTCTTAACTATATGGGTACAGGGGATAAATTCCAGAGCATTCAACTGCCAAAGCCAGGGTGTTTGCTCTTTTTCCTGTGATGTTCCTTAATGAGAGCAATTAGCCCATGTTGGCATCTGAAAACCTCATTCTCCTTTTGGACTTATTATTGTGTGGGGATGCTGGGTTAGAGAGCACTTGTCAGTCCCATGGCAGAGGAAGCTCTTAATATGCTGTTTCATCAGCTTGCCTCTTTGTGGGGCCCTGGCTATACAGTTTGTCTACTGTGTCCCCTCCAGACTGCCCTTTCCTGGCTGCTGTTTTCTTATCTTCTTGCTACCTTCTGAGTTTGGCAGGAGCCACTTGGAGCTGGGTTGAAGCCATTACTGTCCCAGTTGGAATAGACGGGATAGTCCTCTCCAGTTGAGAAGTCTGAACAGGTCTGTGAGCAGCAGCAGGGCTGGACTTCTCATTTGGAGAGCAGGAGCTTTGTGAATTTAATACCAGGAGTCCTGGGTTCAACCTTTGGTTGAACCCTTTCCAGTTTGATGGGACACAGTGCCTGTATGTGGTTTCACAGAGTGTTCCCCTCTGTTCAGCAGTTGCCTCCCTTTACCTCCTGGCTGTGCTCTTTCTAATGCATCCCAGGATCCAGGATCTGGATACAGGAGCTGAGCTATAGATGGGTTCCCCAGCACTGTGACAAGCTCCCCAAGTTGGATTGTAGCTTGGCCATCTGAACATGTCACCAGGATAGGGTGGGCTGCAGCCATGTGTGTCCTGAGCTGTAGATGTTCATATCCCACCACACCCAAGAGAAATGGTGGGCTGACCTGAGCCCAGTGTGGGCAGGGTGGGGAATGGTCTTGGGTGTCTGCTCTTTAGATGTCAGGAGCCCCAGGAGATGTTTCACATACTGTCTAGACACCAATAGTGCCCAGACCATGCTTGGGTGGATGACATCCCCTTCTCAGCTATGATGTGGTGGGGCTGAGCTGCTGTGGTCCTTAACACAAGGACAGATATTGACAGCCTTCACCAGGGCATGCTCCTTCCTCCCTCTGGTGCCTGCTCACAGCAAGTGGCAGAAGGGCCAGCAGCAACCCTTCTAGCTGGAAACCAGCCCATCCAAACAACAGGGTTTTGGAACAGCCTTGGTGAACAGAGGCTGAGCTGGGTTTGACAAAGCAGGATCCATTTCTAGAAGGATTTGTACAACCTTTGATTGCAGCAGGCCAGACTGGCTGGCTCCTGGGTCCCTTCCAGTCCCAGGTTCCTTGCTGCTGAGCAAAAGAATTACAAAAACTCCCCAGGAGCTTGCTCTGTCACAGCCCTTGTTTTTGCTATTACCTCAGGCTGAGCTAAGGGGTGAGAAGGCATGGTCCTTGCTAGGAAAAATATCCTGTGCAATTCCTCCTAGTTCCTTCTCCTGTGTGCTCTTCCCTGCCGGCAGACAGGAAGCCTAGAGCAGCAAAAGGGGATGGTTTCACAGGCTGCCATTGCTGGAACAGATACATGGAGCAGCTTTGGGCAAAGCATGAGCTACCTTGCCAAAATGGCTTGAATAATTCAAGTCCTCAAGCAGATGTTTGCTGGTTTAGAAACATGTGCTGATGCACAGGGCTGAGGGGATACCACCAATGCATTAATTTAAGGCTGCCTCTGTTAATGTTATCTATTTCCCTCTGAAACTGGAGCTGCAGTTGAACACACTGCCTGGCAAGCGCTGGGGTTTAGTGGTGATGCTACTGTCTGAGCAGGAGACTTGTCAAGAAACGATCCAATTTCAGCCCCAGAGCAGACTCTGGCAGGCTCCAACTCTTCTCCTCTGACTGACCTCAGAAGGAATTGTCTCTCCTGCACAGTGCGGTGCAATCCAGCCATGTCTGGCTGCGTCCTACGCAAAGCAGAGTCAGCCATCCTTCCACCAAGCAGGGCCAGTGCTGTTTGGGATGGGATGGGATGGGATGCTCCTCTTGCAATTGTTATCTTCTTCTTGGGTTGTCCCACATTCCACCAGACCTGACAAATACGCTCTGAAACTGGGAAGCAATGTAGAAGGGTGGGAGCAGGAAGCCTTGGCAGAATTCTTCCTGGGTGGCTTGGTTCCCTGCCTGAGATGCATCCCTCTGCCATTGTTCTGCAGAGCCCTGTGTGTTCCCAACATCGTTCCGGCCCCACCGGAGAAAGCAGCAGGACTTGAGAGAGTTAAGGACCAGGAGAGCTGACAGAACAAGCTGAATTTGATTAGCAAAGAAAGGGAGTGAACTCTTCCCAACACATAAAGCTGTTATAAAGTGATCAATTGTTCTTTGTGTCTGCTGGGACAAGATGAGAAGCTATCAGTTTAATTTGGAGCTAATGAGATTTAGGTTAGATATGAGTGAGATGCAGATTGGTGACGAGGGAGGTCTGGGAGAATCCCCTTCAGCTGCATTTTAACAAAGCAAGTGGCTGTTCTGAGCATCCTTGGACTTATTTCAGTGCTGGGGGTGGGTGGTTTTTGGAGATCCTCAAGTTTTAAAGAATCCAGGACGTTCCTTGTTTAAAACCTTCCTGAAGATAGCTCTAGGGTAGCTTGTTGTGATTTGTTGGTGCCAGCTGCACATGTGGTACCGCGCAGACGCACAGTGCCACAGGATGGCAAGGGAGCGGGGCAGGCTGGGGTGGGCGATCCCACACTTGCACGTTTACAGCCAGCCTGGATCGTTCTTCTGGGGAATTCAGCTCCACCATCCACAGAAACACCCAGGCACTGCTATGCATACTGTTGCACATGAATGGTGCCAGGCAGGACAGCAACCCAGGCACAGAAATAATTTAAAATCACTTAATTGCAGCAATGGATTTCTTTGGAGTAGCGTATTTGCCCACTTGCTAAATAATTCATAGGAGAGCCTGGTAATTAAATGCTAAAGACCTGATTTGCTTAACATTGTTTGTACTTACATTACTATTTAAATGCAAGAAATTACCAAGTCATTTAATTGCTAATTAAAAATAATACAGTTATTTACCATCTTATAAGAATTAGTCAGCATTTCTGTGTATTGTTTGCACAGAGCATAAACACTCATACTCTTTTTTAGGCAGTTATCTTGTAACCTTATCCCTGTATTTGTGCTGGTGGAAGGCATGTACCCCATCTTTCAACAGCTATTAAAAACACAAGGAAAAATGCTAATTCAAAAAAATGGAGCAGCACAGGCTGCCTGTGGAGAATGCCTAGCTTTGTTCCCCATCTTCCTCCTTCATTTCCCTGCAGAAGGTCCCCCGGACACCAGCCCCTGCACTTACAAGCTCTGTCGCTGCATATGGCCTTCGATGGTGCGTAATGCACAGCACTGGGATGAAGGTCCTGGAGAGAGAGAGAGCAGTCCCGAGCATCCAACTTGTCTTCAATTTGGGAGTGACAACTAGGCTAAAAAGGCATTTTCTAATCCCTGAGACCTGAGCTTGTTGGGAAAGGCCCTGTAGGAGGCAGTGAGATGTTCTGGGATATTCTATATTGTGCAGAGGCGTTAGGAGGGTGAATTATATGTAACCACCCAGGGACTGGAGGGCTCAGTCTTATGGAAGACCCTCAGAAAGAAAAAAAAAACGAACGCTGCTGGATCAGATGAGGGACTTGGGTGCAGATCAGTGGTGTATTGGTCTGGGCTGTCTGAGGAGTAGAAATCTGTGCAGGCATACTAGAGTGTGTGTGCACTCATCAGGGTGTGTGGGAGGGAGAGGATGTATGTGTATGTGCGTGCAGGTGGGGTATGTACTGCATATGTGTTGCATGCCTGCATGCATCTGGAGGCTGTGTGCATGTGTGGTGTATACAGTGAGTGCTCTGTGTGTGTGTGTCGGGGGGGTGTTTGGAGCATGCAGGTGCTCTTGGGGGTGGATTTGGGTATTTGGATAAAGGACTGTGTCTGTATTTGTATGTGATCCCCAAGAAATAATGACAGGTTCTCAGCTCTTCTGAAGGGAACTTGAGGGATGTGCTAAGGTCTTGCTCCGACAAACTCATCATTAAATATTTGTAATGAGTCACACACTCCCAATCACGAATGCTCACTCAATGCCAGTTCATTACCCAGCTTCTTCAAATGATTCACTTGTAGCTTTTGATACTGGGAGGGGGACAGGCCACATTCACAAGGCCAAAGCAAGGCTGGGTCCCTGCAAGATGAAGTCTCCATGTCCCCTTTCTGAGGTCTTCCATGCACATAGTTGCAGACACAGTTGGTACGGGTGGCCTCTGCTACCTTTGAGAAAAAAGGGAAAGTTCATCCTTTCCTAAGCTGGGGTGCTGTATGGCTGACCTGCTCAAGGGTGTCTACCTACAGGGCATCTTCCCCATGTTTGGTGGATCCAGTCCTGACCTAGAGTGGCTTCTCCAGGACACAGCAAATTAGTGGTAGTGCTGGGAGAGGTTCTGCATTTCCTTAAACCCCTATGGATGAAAATTTCCTGGCAATATTTTCATCAGCATCCCGATGTTTTGGTCTAGATTTTCCATGGGAAAATGTTAACTTCGAGAAAAAATACTGTTTTCTTTTCTAAACAAAAACATTCAGTTTCAAATGTTAATGAAGATGACAAGGATCTGCTTTATACAACATTTTATTACATTGTTTAATGCTGAAGTGGGGACCAGTTCTGTTCCTGTTAACAATGGGAATGTTTCATTCTGGGAATCTACATGTGGGAATGTTTACCTCCCATCAGGCTGATTTCACCGGGGCCTCTGAGGACAACAGCCCTGTCCCCAGATGTACTCTTGTCCTGTGCTTACACCTCCTCCCAGATTCAGAGTTGTCTAGAGCGGACAATACGGGTATCTGCAGCCCAAAGAGGGGCCTGGAAGGGGCTCTGAGCTGGCCAGGGCTCCAGTTTAGTGAAGGAATCAAATAATCGCTAATAATAGTCTGCCAGTTTCGGTTAGGCTCAGTCATTTCCTTCTATTAAGTGATAATCAGAAATCTGAGATGATGACTGTCTTTTAACTGCGGTGTGCAAGCAATTTTTGCAAAACAGTTTGCTTTCCACCCTCTTGGACTCTGACCAGCAAAGAAGTGTCTGTGACTTCTGGAAGGGGCACGAGAATTGGTCCTGAGCACAGTGAGGTGTGCTGTTGTGTGTTGTCCCAGGGCAGTGGCATTTCTGGAGGCTTTAACTGGTTGTCAGAGTTCTTGGAAATTAGTCCTTTAGCTCTGGCACCCTCTGCCCTTTCTACTGCTCCCTTATTTCACTCTCCAGCAGAGCTCTTCTCTTCACCTGTGTTTTGGTTGATGGGTTCAGCTGACACCTCCCCTACCTCATACAGCCAACTGGCCTTCATCTCCTCAAGGGCATATAGCTGACTCCTGGCCAACCTGTCCACCAGGACCTCTATGCCCTTTGCTGCAGATCTGCTTTCCAGCCATTCGGTCCTGGTGTACAGCATTATTCTGGCTCGGTGGCAGGACTTTGTGTCTGCTGAAGTTTCTGTTAGTTCTTTCCTTCAGCTTTCTGAGGTTTTGAGATTACAGCTGTACCAGTATTGCCCTGTGAAAAACATCACTTGTAATCAACTGCCTGTTCCACTTAAACAACTGACCTTTGAGTCTGACAGTCCATGTAATTTTTCACCCACCCTGCCGTCCGCTATTCAGCCTGTATCTCCTCAGTTTGTTTTCCAGGACACAAAGGGAGACTGCCAAAGATGAACCCTTCCTGTCCACATTGCACTGAGATTTAGCCCAGTTGCTGATGGTATCGTACTACAGGTATCCCATGTGGTATTGCCTGGCTGCCATAAGAACCTGTGTCGGATGCAATGAGGTTTAGGCTCTTTCACAGCTGGATCAGCTGGAGGACTTCAGAGACACCCCTGAACATGAGCTGACTGAAAAGAGAACTGATAAATTTCAGGGGCCTGTGTTGGTCTCTTCTGGAAGGACACCAAAAGCAGAGTATGGGTGGTTACTCTGGGCTGGACACTTGTGCAATGTATTGATACAGGCTGAGAAATAAGTCTGAGAGGTAATGACCACAGGTGGACCAGCACCAAAGACACAGCTGGGTTCTGCAGAGCTGCTTCTCCTCGGTGATCAATGGCCTGGAAGAAAACCAAAATGTGATCTCTGAAAAAAATATCTAGTGGATGTAAAGACTGGGGGAGCTGTATGTATGTAATTAAGATGGCAGTTCAGTGATATAGAGAGTTGGATCCCTCGTTCAGCAGGTGCACCCTGAACAGTGTGTGTTTTGTTAAAAATGAAAAGATGTTTGGGGAAGCAGTGTGAATACTGAACGGGATTTGAGCTCCAGTGTGTGGCTGTGACTGACACTCAAATGAGAGCCTTGGCTCTTGCAGCCTTGAGCAATAGCGGGGCTATGACTTTACTGCCATTAGTCACCAGGGCTGATCAGAAGGATGTTAATAAATTGGAGAAAAGTCAGTGAAGAAGGGGACTGATGAGTGAAGATGGGAAACAGAACCTTTACAGTGAAAGCTTGGCTTATCAGAGGTGTCTTCATCACAGGCTGCTAAAGTCTGGCTGGAGAACCACCTTGTTCTACCCATGAAAGGTGTACCTAAGCCCAGTGGCTGAAAGATCAAGCTAAATAAGCTCAGGCTAAGTACAGGTGCAGGTTTTAAGGATATTATTCAGTTACCAACAGCACAGACAGTTTTCAAAGAATAAAGCAATTCTTAAGTATCTGCTGTGAAGAGGAATAACCTCAGGGCAGGTTAAGCCCTTTAGCTTCATGACATTCGCTTGGAAATAAGCATATACGGAAAACAATCTATTGAGTGCTTATTTGTGGTCTATTTAAGCTTTGTTTCATATTTCTAGTTGAACTCTGACAGCTGGTGCTGCTTTCTTTTAAAAAAAACCCCACCTCCCTGTGACACCAGAGGCTTGGCATGAGACTTCTTGCATCACAAGAGGTACAAGGAAACGGTGAGAACTGGCAAGTGCTTCTTGCCTGAAGGACCTGAAAATTGGGAACCAGCATGGGTGTGATTCTGGGCTTTTGGACAATCCTGCTTTGCATTTGCTTCCTCTTTCAGTGGGTTTTCTTTTCCCTTGCCAAGCTCAGCCAGGGACTGAGCAGACTTTAGTTCTGCCTTTGGATCCACTCGTCCCCTAAGCTCTCTGGATCTGGTTCCACCTCCCCCTTCTCTTCCCCTGCTCAGAGAGGGCCACCTGCGGGAACATTTTTATTGGTGTTGTAGGGGAGTAAATCTCCTCATATTACCTTGATCGCGCATCATCCCTCTTGCTCTTATGTCTAAGGTGCTCCCTTGAGATGGAGCCATCTCTCCCTCTCCTCCTAAAAGCTGTCACTGCTGCAGGGTGCTTGGGGTTGGAGCCTGAAAGACTGACTCCTGCACTGCAAATCTGTGTTTTGGGGCTGGCGGGGAAGACCTGAGATGGGCATCCCTCTAGAGAGCTCCTGGGAGCTCAGGAAGTGGATTTTGGCTCTCCTTATGCCAAGCCTGGGTCCTGAGGAAAGAACACTGCATCAGTTCCTCACCTGCAGTGTAGTGGCAGAGACCTTCCCTGCCAGCACGCTCATTAGGGTGTTTTAATTATTGAGACACTCATTCTAATTGTGTTCCCTTGTTCCTGTTCTGCTGAGATTACATCTGCTTCTCATTTTCTGCACGCTGGCTCTTCTCCAAGCCACTCTGCCGCACATACAGAGCATGCACAGGGGAAACACCCAATAGACCAGGGAGTGGGATCCTTATTGCCCTCCTCTATCTGCCCCTAACCACCTGGGAGGAGAGCTCGAAACACCAGGGAGGGCATGGGCCAGCAGTTTGCTACCCTGTTTGCAACCCTGGTCATGGCTTGGTGACAACTTCTGTGTCCCCACAATGGCCATGCTAACCCCCCCTGTGCTTGTGCATGCAGCTGTGTAGTCCCAGTAGAGATGCAGCCACCCTTCAATGCAATGCTGCTGTAGTACTAGCAGACCCTCAGGAGAGATGCAGCTTCTTATGGACAAGGAGATTTTATAGGTACTTTGTGTATCCGGCCCTAGAACAAAACTAGGGTTGTTTCTTTTCCTCTGTGACCATCTACATTTTCAGTTCCACTGCTACAGTACTGTCAGCTAAGTTGTCAACATCTGTTTTATGCTCCTGAGTGCCTTAGCTTTGCTGGCAAGGGTTTGGAGGGCAGACTGCTCTTGGACATTGAAGGTGGATAATGGGAAACAGCTCAACATAGGAACATCCAAACCTGCTGTCTGCTACAGGTGGTTTAGGTGGGTCTATTGGGTTGATTCAGGATCTTCTGGGTAGCAGCCATCATCAGCATCTCTGAGGCATCTGGGAGGTAACTAGAGAGGCCCAGCAGGGTCCAGACAAGCAGCTGTATGTAACCACTGCTGCCACACCAGAAAATCTTTTTTGGTGAGTAGATCAGGGCTCCTGTGCGCAGGTCAGGATGGCCTCAGGATGAGGAGGAGTACTGCCTGATTCCAGCTGAAATATTTCCCTGCCAGCCTAGGACAGTGTGCTTGAGCTACTCTTGGCCTTTATATTTAACAGCACTTCACCCTCTCTGCTCCTTATTCTCTAGTGTTTTTTTTCAGACAGCAGTCATTACCTCTCTGCTCTTTTTTCACTAGGCTGGGCTCTTCTCATCTCTTATCATAAAACTTCACATCCCATTGATGACCTGCACAGCTTTCCCTGCATCCAGCCCTGTTTGAGACCATGTTTTGGATGTATGCACACTTTTCCAGATAAGGGCTTGTAAAGCCTTACCCTTACTGCTTTTCTCATCTCATTATCCTGATCCTTCAGAGCCCCTCTTCTTTATGGCTTAGGCTCCTTGATAACCTTGATTTTAGGCTCCTTGATTTTTCCAGTGATGTCTAAGTCTTCCATGACCTCAGTGATGCCTCTCAAACTACCATCTTCCATTTTTTTCAGCACCTTTCTTACTTGGTTATGTCTGGCCAGTAATAGAACCTAAATGCAGTCAATCTTCAGGAATGGTCTGTGAGGAACTCCTTTAGAAACATCTCTACACACTCCCTTTTCAGCAACCCCCTCACATCTTCCTCTCTGACTGACAGCTTATCCTATTTGGTTCACCATCACCCTCAGCCTGACTACAGATTTCTCACCATACCAAGTGCTTTGCTGAAATCCCAGTAGATGACATTAATTGGAATTTCTTTCTATAAACAGGGATCTTATTAAAAAGAACTGTCAGCTTGCCTGGCATGGTCATACTCTGTTAATGCTGCAGCATTTTATCTTATTTCACATGTACGTCTTTGCTTTGTTCCCGGCTTACTTTAGAAACCTTGAGCGCTTGTTGTAGCTGGACTACATGAAGTCTGTAGTTGCTTGTGTATCTATTGCTCTTTCTTCAGCCCAGGAACTATATTTGCTGTTCTCCAGAAAGAGAAGGAGAGTAATCAGTAGTCTGTAATCACATGTCCTGGCTCAACATAGTCATTAGCAATCCTGACTAAAGATTCCTGACTTTAAGCACTGGTTTTCCAAGGGAGAGACAGCATAGATTATCTAGTCCTACTGATTAAAATGTGTTAGATCTCAGACTGATGCTCAGCTTAACCAAGCTGTTCTCACTGGCCCAATGCCTGTCTCTCTTTCTGAATTGGCATCCTTTTCTGTCCCTCTGGCTGCAGCTCAGGTTCCCAGAGAAGTTAAGGTGAATGCATGAGCCCTTCGCTCTGAAACCCAGCAAAGCCAGGACATCTGCGCCTGCCGTGACCCAGCTGGTCCACCTGTCAGTGAGGTTTGCCTCTCCGGTGATTTCTAGGTAATCTAAGCAAAATAAGGTACCAGCTTCCCTTCCCTTTGTCAAAGAGCTTTTCACTGAAGTTCAAACTCTCTGACTCTTCTCCCATTGGTATTGCTGAGTTTCTGGGGAAAGAAACCATAGCCCATAGAGCCATAGCTCTCTGTGGTTTCTGGAGTCCACGGGACATCATAAGCAGATATTTGGTGGATGTTGGAACCTGAGATTTTCCCTGGACAGGGGGAGATCCAGAGGAGTCCCACAGGAGCAGGACCATCACTGTTGGGAGAACTGGGGAATACTGGGGTTGTTTCTTAGCTCTTCAAGCACATTGCTCTATAGATCAAGGCCCTTTTGCATGGTGATACTTTGATAGACACATTCTGCTGGCACCAGCCCTCACTGTAATGATGCCTGCACCTCTGCGAGGTGTGGGCAGGTGCAGTCCCTCCAGTATCTTTATATTAGGCATCCCTCCTGCTCCTGGAATAGATACCCAGGCAAAACTGGGTTATGATGCAATTAAGACTGAGAATATGAATCAGTGATTTAAGGGGAAAAAAAATCTAGTGAGTGAGGTGGCAGTGATCCCACGCCGAGCTCTGCTCACTGCTAAGGCAGAGTAAACTGTATAGAGACAGTGGTTAGATCCGAGCACCTTAACTCTGCCCTGGAGCTGTGCCAGGCTATAGGCAGGCAATGAAGACCACCAGGCTATAGCAGCGTGATTAGAAACGCTGTGCCATAACCTTGTGGTTAACGTCAATGCAGCGGGTACCATGGCAACCTGCACTGGCCATGGACCTGCTCTCAGAGTCGGGATGCTGCGGGAGCTGGCAGGCTTAGAGGTAGATGAGCTGGGAGTGCAATTGCACTGGTGAAGCATCAGGACGGTGCAACAGGCACCGTGCATGGGTTGATCTCCTCCAGACATGGCTTTGTCTCCCCACTGATGTAGCTGCACTTCTCATTCAGGCATGGCTGTTAAGTGTTTGAGGATAAACAGTTCAGAGCACTGGGCTGGATAAGCCCTAAATTGATAGACAAGATGATGAGGCAGCATGGGCAGGTCAGAGACCAAGAGCGAGTGACTTGTAGCATGGAGAACGCCCACATGCTCCTCACTGGCAATAGTCCGGCAATTTCCCCCATGACATTAGGAGAGGTCATGAGGTCTTCAGGGTGGTGGAAGTGTCTCTGCTGTGCCTGAAGGAAGATGCTGAAGTCTCTGGTTGTATCAGCATACAGACAGAAGAAGACAGAGGAGCACAACTGCCAAAGCCAAGCAATTAGCATCAAGAGCTTGCAGTGCTCGCACTCTTCCAGATTGCCAGCACAGCCCCGAGGAGCCAGCTTGGCAGTCAGAGTCCCGATCTACAGAAGCAGTGACTGTGCATCTTGGTTTCAGCACTGAGTTTAATGAGGCTGAGTGCACCCATCCAGGGCTGGAGCTCCCCGTTGGCCCAAGGCTTCTTGTTCCCGGTCAGGGCACAGCAAACAAAAGCTTAGCATCAGCAAAGGTTGCTCCTTCTCCTGGGGAACTTGCTAATGAGATGGTGAAGGGCTGTTGCTTTTCAGAGCAGATGTTCACTAGGAGCTTTTTTCAGCCAAGGAATTGCTGAAGTTGTTTTACACAGCCCTGCTCAGGGACATGGAGGTTAAAGGCAGGAAGGTTTCTGTAGGCAATTTACCCACCTGTCTCAGCCAGCACAGGGTGGAACTTAGCTGGTTTTGTACAAAAATGGTGGAAGATATATTCCTTGGGATTTATGGGGAGTTTCCATGCTTATTCGTGGGTCCTTGCTGGAGATGACACCAGCTCCAGCCCTGGGCTGAACAATTCCCCAGGTTCTCATCCCTGCACCTCTAGGTTCAGCGGAGATGGAGCTGGCAGTTTTAGTGAGATGTCGCCACAGTTTGTGCCACAAAGCCTAGTTAAAAGCATAAGCTTCCTCACCATGGGCCTCAGAGGTGCCACTGTGAAGCAAAGATTCATTAAACTGTGCATGGGTTGATCAGGTGTCTTGCAAAAGCTGGGAAACTATCCTGAAGGGTTGGAGACAGCTGTTGTCCAATGTGCCAGCAGTTAAGTTCAGTGAAGTCTCAGAGAGTTGTTGCCCTGGCCTTGGAGCCCGGATTGCAAGTCAGAGAGTTGAGGAGAGTGAAATACTTTTATGTAGTCTTGGATAAAAGATGCTTGGGCAGCTCTGGAGCTGGGTTATCTTGATGTGGTCAAAGCTGTAGGCATGAAGAAGAACATAAGTGATGTGCAAGATGCGGATAACATTTGCTTATTCCCAGCTTGAAGTTACACTGAGCCGATTTTTTGCTGCCTAAGCCCTTCCATCTGCCCTTTCCTCCTTTCATTCCCAAATAACAGACTCTAGAGGCATCTCAGTTCCTTCACATCAGAGCCAGAATCTGAATTAATAATGTGCTAAGAAAATAAAGATAGTTCAACAGACTTTAAATCAAGAAGAACAGCATGTTAAAGAGTTTGAACAAATCGCATTACATTCTGTGCAGTTTTAGGGCTAGCAGAAATAAATCTCCCAGCAATTTATTGATGGTGACAAATTCTTTCAGAAAAACCCTGCTCAGGGAATGCTCCTCTTTATCACGAGACTTTCTGTGTGCATTATCTAGGACCAGATTAATGTGGCCCAGTGAAGGTGTCAACACAATTTGTGTTCTGGACCCTCCATGTTACCTGGGCTGATGCATCATTTGAATATATCTGTTGAAAACCATGCTGCTTTTCAGATGCTTCTCGCTTCGCCATTGTGTGGGCCTGGGTTTGACAGAATCATTTCCAGAGCCAGGCAGATGGGTCTGCCCAAGTGGAGGAGGATGGGTCAAGGACACAGCCTGTCTTAGACTGGACATGAAATCTACTTGTGTAGACCCATGGCAAGAAAAGAGCAACCAGAAAGCTGCAGGCTGCAGCTCAGTTGCTGCCAATGTGTGTCTGACAGAGCGAGTCACCAGGGCTGCCCTCATGTGGCCGGTGGGACCAAGAGCCTGGACCCTGTTTGATGTTGCTGTGCCCTGTTTGTTCTCGGGGTGGTGGTGGAGAGCATGTGTGCATCCATGGTTGTGACAATGAGGGACAGGGAGACCCTGGAGCTCTGTCAAGAGGTGCCCAGCTTCCTGCATGTCTGGGCAGCAAGCTGAGGGAACTCAGCAGAGACCTCCAGGGAGCAAAATTCAGCCTTCATCTGCTTCAGAGCCTGGCCACAGGGGTCTCAAGCTGGGCACTCTGTGCCTGCCCAGATACCTCTATTTACTCAGCAGCTACACTCCAGCTTAACAGGAAGGAAAGAAGAGAAGTTAATTTATTACCGCAAATGACTTTGAAGTAATTAATTGATCTTGTCAAAGGCAAGGGATAATTCCACGGCTGTATAATCCCAGCAGAAAGATAGTTCTTGTCCCCTGACAAGGCAGCTTTGATAGAGCTATTTCACTAACACATGCTGAAGTCAGGAAGGGGACATTTTATTTAATGATTCACACTAATTAGAGTGACGCGGGCGTGCTCCCTCTCTGCCCCACAGCACAGCAGCAGCCGGGTGTTTCACGTCAGCCCCGTGGTGCCATCCCCATTCCCTGTCCTGCCTGCGGGCATGTGGGGGCTCTCAGCCTGTGCCACACAGGCAGGAAAGGTCCCTGGTGACCAGCAGGTCTGCGCATCTGTGTATGGACCTGGTTGGGACAAAACGGAGCTGGAAATGAGAAGGTTCCTGACCATCCAATGAGGGGAAGGAGGATGAAAGCAATCTTCCATCTCAGGAGGAGCAGAGCTGCTGTTTCAAGGACTTTAGCAGATCCATTGTGCAGCGTGGCACATGCAACAGGGCTCCTGCAGTTCTGTCTTCCTCAGCAGTCACGTGTGCCAGATTTGGGGTAAAAACACCAGGTCTTCCCTCATTTTCCCATCTCTCATAGAGCCAGGGTTGCCTAGTGGCTTCTGTTGTAAAATCATATATTGATTGCTTGTCACTGTGCCCAGCTGTACCTGTTTACAAGAGCTTGCTGTGGATCTACTGCAAGGTACAATTTTTTTTTGAAGGAAAATTTTGGCTTAAATGAAATCAGACGAAACTTACGTATCCTTGTTGCAAATAAAACCTCTGTCTTTTAGAATAGAACCTGAAACAAAACATAGTCTTGATTACCTCTTCATTGGCCCACATTTGTCCATGGGAAGAAAATGTCAGTTAATACATCTGGTGAGACGAGACTGAAGCCAGCAACAAATTCCTCCAAAACCCCTGTCTGTCCTCACCCTCTGTCCTGGGAGGGTGATTCTTCGGCACCCCTGGAGCTTGAGTCCACCATAGCAATTGTGAAGGGGTTTCACAATCTTGTAGTCCAAACAGGGTTGGATGCAGCATGTGGAACAGCAAGGCCAAACACTGAAAAGGGAAAATGAGCAGAGACATTGAACAGCTGCCCAGGCATAGGAAGAAATAGTGAGTGATTTTGCTATTAATTGCTGTATCATAATGCTGTTGCAGAAGGGGGCCTAATTAAAGTTGCTGAGACAACCTTCTGTCTGGCAAATCCCAGCTTTCAAGTGGCTTGACCTTGCAACATCAATAACGTTCCTTAGCTGTGGATCTGGGGACTTAATCCAGCAGCTGCTAATGACCTGGCCAACCCCTTGGCATTGCTGCTTGGTGAGGAGAGCAGAGTCACTTCTCTGAACACCTTCTGGGGGTGCGGGAAGGGCTTCTTTGGCTTTGGCTGTGCTGAGTCCAAGGGATCTTCTTCCCCAAGGAGGGTCTGCTTCGAAAGACAGCAAACATTTGCTTAAAGCCTGGTCTTTGTCTGGTGGCATCTCCGAATTTGCATCCCAGCCTTGGGTCGGGCACTTACACTGGCACCATGAGCCCTTGTGCTCTTTCTTTTGGTTACTGGCAGTGGAGCAGTTTATCTTCAAGAGCATTATATGGACCAAGCTGGACAAACTTAGGTGATCAAGTAGCAGATCACTTGATAGTTCATCGTCAACAGTCTGCTGACCAATGCCAGTCATCAAAGCCACAGCAACTGGTGACACATCCATCCTGGATTTTCTTAAGACTATGTCTTTTCTTAAGACTCTTAGACAGAAGTTGTGACAGCAGCAGCCTCTGGGAGCAAAGAGGAATGACCTTTGAGATGCTTCTGTCTTGCCTGATGCAAACAGACAGGGAAAGTGCAGGCTTGGGTCCAGGGCAGTTGGTCTTACCACCTCTGCTTTGCACTGCACCTGCCTGTTCACCCTCCAAGATATGGGCTAGGAACCATATCCCTGTGCCTTTTCCCTGGCATGACTTGGTCCTCTCCAGGGCTGACTGTGACTGTTGCAGTCCGTGGGCGCAGACGACTCGGAGACGACACTGTCATGAACGCTATAGCGGAGTGGACCATGGTTCCTCTCCTCCCCTCTCTGTAATGGTTAAGGGGGCTCTTGGTAGCTGCTGGGACAGGAGGCTGCACAGGGAGAGGTCACAACACTTGCAGATATCAAAGAACAGGTCAACTATAAAGCATCATTCATGTTATCCATAATAGCTTTGCAACGCTGAACTTGGCTCACAAGAAAGAGTAATGAGGTGCAATTCTCTGCTTGATCGGCTGCCATTATGGAGGAGTCAGCTGCTCCCGAGTGCTCTGGATGAGCCTGGAAAGGACACTCTCTTCCCTCATTGTCACCCAAGCATGTTGAGAAATGTGTCCTCAGCCCTCAGAAGGAAGGTTCAGGTCAGCACTCAGTACTTTCCAGGAAAGGGGATGGGAGCGTGCCACCAGCCCTGCCAGTCTCAGGGGATTAAGAAAGGGAGTCTGTGCATCTGACCTGGCTCCGTCCTTACCACCTCACTCGTTGGCAGTCTGCAGCAGCCCGGCACATTGCTGTCAGACCAGGGAGAGGTGAGAAGCTTTCTTGAGTTGTCCAGCCCTTCTGAAGCAGCAGCAGCACTTGCTGCAATCCCGTCTCACAATAAGTCAGAAGTTAATTTTTGTTAATTGCCATTGGCAGTCAAATTAAAATCTGTAATTGGTGAAACCTGCACGAATAAAGAATGGTTTTCACTGAGCCATGGGCAACTATTTTTGCCTTGAACTGAAGCATCCAAGTGTGCTTTTGCAGTCACTGTCCTCAAAGACAGAAACAGTCATTCCATGCCACAGGGTTTTACCCAGTGCAACCACTGCAGTATTTTACAATATCACTTTGTCAGCACTAAAAAAAAGTGCTTAGATCCCTTTCTGAGATTTATTGCATTTCATAGGTGAATAGATTTTTGATTAGAGAAACACTATGTTTTTTTCTTTCAAGAGTGCTTGGCCGAGTGGTGAGGTAATGCAAAGGCTGAACCTCATTTAATTATCAAGTCCTTTAAGTCCAGGCAGAACAAACTCCCTTGCTTTCTCCACGGTGCAATTAGTTTAGCGTAATCTAAAGCCTGGACCCCCCCTCCTGGTGCTTTGCTGGGGCAGTGACTGTGCAGGCCGCCGTGCAGTATTAAATCCGTGCTCTGAAGTGCAGTCAGGATCGATATTTCTGAATGCCAGTCTTCCATGTGCCTCAGGGAACTTGTGTCCCGAGTTTCCCTGAGGCTCATCCAGCTTTTTTTGTTGTAAGAGGCAAAATTTTCAGCAGAAGGATATCCTTCAGCTCTGAAACCCTTCCAAGACATGAGGGCAGAGTGGGAAGCTCCCCACATAGCGATTCCCCCAGGCATGACAGACACTTAAGGAGGGGGGAGGAATTTCAAGACAAAAGTATTAGAGCGGTTGGAATTAGGCCTCCAGCGCAGACACGGCTCCTCTTTGTCTGCTCAGGGACAGAGGAAGAGGGTACAGTGCTGGGAGGGGCGAGGGTCAGTGCAGGATAGCAAATAAAACCAGGGGAAAAGAGGACTCAATGCTTTCAAAGCCTGGGACACGTCCTCACGTGCGCAGGCTGGTTGGGTGCCTGCACTCATGGGCTTGGCCGTGCTGGGGGCTGCGGGAGGTGTGCAGATGCTGTGAAGGGACTGCCCAGGGGTCAGGGGAAGCTCTGCATCTCTCAAAACTTGGTGGGCCACGGTCCACATGTGGACTCTGAATGCTCCAGTGTTGGTCTTCTCTTCGTGGGGCTTTTTCTACCTCCTCAGGCACCAGGCGGAGGAGCCCCCAGGCAGCAGCTCCCAGGATGACATTTTTCTTAGGCTAGGTGTAGACACGGTGGCATTGTCCACTCTTGGTTTCCCAGGCTCTAACATTTGGTTGCAACAATGCAGCCCTTTCTGGTGTGCAGGTGACAGCACACACGATGTTGGCTCTCAGCTGCAGTTCACAATGCAGTGTGCCTATCGCACTGGTTCCACGTCCTGGTTAAGATGTTTCATTATTTTGTTTCATTATTTTTTAATGATAATTTTTTAAAATGTTTCCCACCTGTCTGGAGTGTAGGTGGCCAGCTCAAGCAGTGATACAGCTGAAATCTTTACCTCCATGCAACCGGCTTACAGATATACCCATCCAACTGCCTGCAGGTGTCTTGGGAGACATAGGATAGATATCCTGCATACGTTACAGGTCTTGCTCTGTGTCCTATAGTGCTGGTATCCTGTGCATACTAGACCTGGGATCCTGTGTACACTATGGCTTGACTCTAAAGGGATGCATGGGTGACTTGCCCAGAATAATTGGTCTTGGGGTATCCGCACATGTAGTCACTAAAGCCACTTTGTGCCTATCCTGCTGCCAGTTCCTTGAAGGAGAGAGATCTGCTCTCCCCACACAGACCCCAGAGCGGGGGTGTCCCAGCACAAGGTCTATTGCTTTGGTCAGGAAGCCTTGCTCTGACGGGCTCTTTGCCTGCAGTGCTGGAAACCTCTGAGCCAGAGGAGTCCTGCTCGGTCTCTGCAAGATGCTACCAGGCAGAACAGTAGAAGTTGCTGTCACTCTTGCAGCAAGGAGTGACCCCCATGCCTGGTGCAGTTTTGTGCTCCTCTGGGAAGACTCCAGAGCAAACCAGGTTGCAATAGTGAGGGTCTTCACTGCACCCAGGCTCTGCTGCTGCTCACAGATACTCTATTGCCTGTGCTTTTGGGAAGGTGTGGGCTGGGACTGTTGCACACCTGCATGCTCGGCACTCTTCCTGCTCCTCCTGGCTCTTGCTCAGTGCAAAGAGACCAATCTGTGTCACAGATGCAGCCTGCTCTGCTGGAGACAATCCCAGCAAGGGGAATCCTGTCCAACCCATAACATGGCTGTCTCATGGAGAGCCCTCAGCTGAAGTAATTGTGTTTGCACAAACAACCCTCATCGGTTTAAAGGAGATAAAATCAGCAGGAGCTCATTGAGATGCAGCCACAGTCTGCACCATGGAGCAGAGCTGCTGTCACAGTCTGACACAGGAGCAGTAGGACAGAGGATACGCTGGGGCATGGTCCTTTCTGGGCTGGTGCAGGGTCCTGGCTGCAGCCTGGGTCTCCACAGCAGCTCTGTGCATTGCACCCAGCTAGCTCCTGAGAGAGGGGAAAGGCTGGGGGAGACACTGAGGATGCCTTTCCATAAATCGGGCTTAGAAACAGTAGCAAAGGCTGGAGCAGACCTCTTCACAGAAAGCATGCAAACTGCCAGGGCACCTGGAGAGGGGTTGGTTTGCGCTTCCCTTGTCTTCACAGCCCAACAGCCTGGGGCAAAGAGTGACTGGGAAAGACACAGTCACTCAGAGAGGGATGGGGCGGTGGGCAAGTGAGCCACCAGGAAGCCCACAGAAATGTGGGTCTGAAAACCAAGCAACAGCTGGAAATGATGAAAACTCGTGCCATCATCTCAGGGACCCACTGCTGTTGTGAGTTTGGACACTGTGCTGGTGTGTCACCAGCTCAGATGTCTCATCCCGGCTGGGAGCTGTGCTATTCAGGATGTGACAAGGTTACTTGGTGCATGAGACACTTGAAAATCATGGCTGTGGGGCCAAAGGGAGGGTTAGATGAGGCTTGACTGGGCTGCACTAGACTGCATTGAGCTAGGCTGGGCTGGAATGGACTGGGCTATACTGGGCTGAGTTGTGGTGGGGTGGACTGCATGGAGGATGCTCTGCCAGTGGGTACCCATCAGCAGGGCGGCTCCGAGGATCCTCAACACGAGCAGGTCCTGTGGCTTGCAGGGGACATAGCTCCACAAACAGTGCAACCACAGAGCACAAAAGGTTCCCCTGACATGAGTGGATGTGAAGAAGGCCTTTAGGAGCTGTTCATTCACACACTCCCAGTCCTGCCAGAGGACAGATGACTAGCAAAGCAATATTAATTTTGCAGGGAGGCCACTAATGTGTCCTGTCTCCCCTTTGCCCCAGGCAGTGAGCGTTCCCTGCACTGATTAAGTGTGAGAATGCTCTCTGTAGGCACCTTTCAGAAAAACTATTTCAATTAGCAGCTAAGATGGATCGCACAGGAAATTGGGTGGTTATTTCCAGATATTTACAATGAATCACCTCATTGTTGGAAGGGGGCATGCTGCACTGTGCTGAAGGGGCTGGGGATCACAATTATGCTCCTCTGATACCGTTACACATAGAGAGTTTGCTTTTATGGTTTGGTGATTAATTTTTGCAGGATGAATTTTTGCACTGGGGAAATTGCTGAAACTGTAAAGAGGAAGCGACATGGGGAGGGATTGCATCAGCTACATGCAACCTTGGCATCTAATCCACATTTCTAGGTATCTCCAACAGCCAATTGGAGTCTTTTCTGTCCCCTCCTGTGCACCTGAATGAGGAGGGACGAGTCCATCTTTATCCAGAGCAGGTAGCAGTGGATGTTCCCCCTGGTTTCCCTCACATGAAGTCTCCTCCTCCCACTACTGCCTCTATCCCCTTGGGGCTCCTGTACATCAGGACCTGAGCTTCTCTTCTGCTCTCTCTTTCATGGGGAATTGCATGTGCAATGACTTGCTGTTCAGCAGGTGCCATGAGCCATATGTGGCCAAAGCAGTGATGGCTTAGGGGAGAAACTGTGCTTAAAGGGGCATCCTGCTCCCAGGGCTTGACCTGAAAATGTACCAGCGTGGCTGGGAATGGCCAAAATCCTTCTTGCTGGGGCCCTGGGAGGAGCTGAGACAGCCAGGCTGTGCCAAGAGCTCGGGGGTTTTGGTGTCATGACCAATTGTATTTATTTGTAGGTCATTTTTCACTTGCTGACCTCCTCCTGGCAGGGGCCTGGACCCTGTTATTGCTGTGTCTTTCAGCTTTGAGGATGTCCCTTGAAGCTGGGTGTGGATAATGACCCTGTGGTCAGTCTGTCCTGGTCATGGTGACCAACCATCTGGAGCTAGTTCTTCCTCCAAACTGCATCTCATCAGCCCAGGCTCCAAGGCTCCTGTTGCCTTTCTCCAGAGGGGAAAATGCATCCTTCGAGTTTGCTCGTATAGATCTGGCTCACAGAGGTGGGGAGGGCATGCAGGTGGGAGGCGGCAGCTGGCACAGCCAGTGACGCACATTTCATCCTTCGGGAACTTGTGTGGGACTGCCGGGCGGCAAGGCTGTGCTGAGTTCCTGGTTCAGGTCCAGGCATGTAGTCAGGTTCCTGGAGAGCTCCCAGAGCCTGGGCATGTTTCCCTGTGAGCTGGGTGTGACTCCGTGCAAGCCTGGCAGCTCTTTGCATCCCAGAAAGCTGGATCACTGCTTTGAGTCTGGGGTGGGAAGGTGCACGCTGGGCTGCAGTGAGATTTTGCAGTACCTTGAACATCTTCGTGGCCAGCTGTGCCCCCAGCATGTCCTTGATGCACAGTCCCTTGTCCTGGATGCAGCGGGCAGTGGCCTGAATGGCAGGGGTGTGCCTGCCCAGCAGAGATGCTGTGCTTGCTCTGGAGCATCTCAGGGTGCCAGGACTGGGGCTGTGGGTCTGGGACAGACGCTGTGGACAGACAGTCTTGGAGGCGCATTGCCCTGAGGATTAGAGGGACTTTTGTGGGGGGAACACAGGGAACCAGGAGCCACAGCCAGGCAGGCTCAGCCCCCAGCCCTGTGCTCTCCCATGGGCTGGCTTTCCCAGGCAGGCAGCTCACGAAACTTCTCTCGTCTCCAATTGCTGTGCTCCACCTTTTATTATAATTGATTCTGCATCGCCATAGGAACCCGCTCCAGCGTGAGTGAAGAGCAGCTGCCTTCCCTGTGCGCTCTCCAGGAGAGAGGCAGCTGCTTCTTCCCTCGAGATGGCAAGTGATGGAGCCGGGAGTCCATGCCAGCCAGGTACCGTCCATGCCCCATACCCTCTCGAGTGCTCACGCTGTGGGGAGCAGAGCTGGGGAGTGCAAGGGGGGGTAGTTCCCTGTGCGCTCAGCTGCCAGGGCCCCCCCACCCCTCGCAGTGGTGGGCTCAGGAGATGGGGCTGGCTCTGTTTGTCTGGTGCTGGGGTCCAGCATATCTTCTGAATGCAGTTGTTAAGTCTGGATGGAGAGGGCAGGACGCTGGGCTTTGGGGTGGGATGGGTGGGAGCAACTTTCCTGGGGAGTTATCTTCTTCTCGGGTGGCTTGGTTTGGCAGTGGTGAGATTTCCATGTGTGCTGGGATGACCACGGAGAGGAGGCATGTGAAGGGTGTCCTGCAGAGCCCTGCACTTGGCTGGGCTTCCCATGCCACCCAGGGGGACCAGGGATTGCAGAGCCTGGGATCTGGGGGCAAGCATCTCTGCTTAGCTGGGCTGGGCTAAACCTCCCCTTTGGCTAAAGTGTTGCCCCCTTCACTTGCAAAAAAGTGGATGGGACATCCCTCACACTCAGTGTCTCATGCTCCTGCCCTGGCCTGATCTGCCCATCTTCCTCTAACTGCTGGACATGGCTGCAATCCTGCCCAGCAGAGCTGCCTTGCTGGGAGAGCTGCTCCATGGTGGCTATGTGGGTTTGGAGAAGCAACGGTGGAGAAGGTGGCCTTCCCATTAGCCATGGGCTGGTTTAGCAGAAGACTCTTACATCAGGGTTTGAGGTACAGATGTACTGGGCTGGGCTGGAGTCCCAGCCTGTTCTGCCATTCCTTGTGGTGGAAGGTGCTTGAAGAGAGACGTTGTGAGCAGGCTTTAGAGCCTGAGGGGACCTCTGGATGCATCAGACCAACTGGGGTTCCTGCTGAGACTTGGGATCTTCCTTGGGCATGGATCCTGAGCTGGTCCTGGACCCCATATGTCCTTGTCCATCCAAATGCTGCGCCCTGACAGGGCCAGGTGATGGAGAGGGACTGAGAGGGTTCATGAAGGAGCCCCCAGGATCCTGCTGTAGGTAACAAGCATTAACAGACAGGGAGCCCAGATATGGGCTGTGGTATCTTGGTAGAGACTAGCATTGCCTATCCCTGGGCAGCTGCCTGCTGTTTGCCTGTATGGCCAGGGTGTGACAGAGCCAGGCTGAAGGTGGAGGGGGGGTCTCAGCATCCCTCCTGGGGCATGGCATTGTCTGTACAACATACGCACCCACCTTGGCGCGGGCAGGAGGGTCTCTCCCTGCCAGGGGACATTTGGTGGGGGGTGCTGTGGTTAAGGCTCAGGCACCTCCCTAACAGCAATAAAAGGGAGGCTGGGAAGGGGAGGTTGCACACACTGCTCTCCCAGCAGTCTGGATTCCTGAAATGGGATACAGCTTTGTTCCTGCTGGGCCTGGCTGTCTGCTGAGGAAGGACAGAGGAGATGGCCCCTGCGTGAGCCCTGCATCAACAAGCGCAGCGGTTGGTGGCAAAAACAGGAGCAGATTTCCAGGGACAACGCAGCAATTTGGCTTTCAGATGCATAGGAAGGGAAGACAGAAATACATCTGGGTAGTCTCAGCCCTGTTTGCTCAGAGGTCCAGGGTGCATCCCGTAAAGCAGCTGGAGAACACAGCCCTGTGTTCTCAGCATCTGCCAGCCAGGAGGTTCACAATGTGCTTTAGTATGGGGCAGGAATACCTCTGAGGACACAGTGCAGCTCTTCACTCCAGGGGTCTGCATCCCGTTGGAAGTTCAGCTTCCCCTGGCAGAGCCTCTGGTTGTGCTTACGCTGGCAGCCATGCAGTCACCCAGCGGGATTTGTTCATTTGACCCAGCAGCAACATTTACTGAAAAAGGCAATGTAAACCCTGCAAAGAATTCAGCTGCTTCCTGAGCTCCATGTAACAGTGCCAAGCACAAGGGTGCACTTCCCAGAAAGGCATCCAGCTGCCTCCATCCCAGCAGGGGAGAGCAGACCCACCTCGGGCAGACGGAGCCTTTGCTTTGGAAGCGCAGAAGTGGAACGACGGAGGGAGCACCACAGCCCTGCTGCACTTGCAAGTAAAGCCTTTTCCCATCTCTAAGGAGTTTAGGTCCTAGAAATCCTCCTTCTTAGGCAGAGACTTGTTTGCCTGCAATCCTTGTGAGGGCGTTTGCTTTCATATCTCCCTGGCGATCGCATTTGCTGTCTGGTTGCAACAGGCAGTTGTGCACCATGTGTAGCGATGCAATGAATATTAACCAAGGGGAGCACACGGAGCCGGGTCCTGTTCAGACCCCTGGCTCCCACGCAGCAGCAGGTGTGCTCTCAGCCCTTCGCTGGAGCCCTGTGTTAGTGCTTATGCTACGCTGCTCCCTGCCCTGCTCATTTTGGCCATAGAACTATCTTTGTTAGACATTCCCAGGACCCTGGCTGCATCTATCTTTTGAATTTTTCTCCTAGATGTCTCAAACAGATTTGTGTGGGGAGCAACTGTAGGGTTGTGCTTTTCAAAGCAGAGTTATTTTAGCACCGTCCTAATGAATTTGCGCCAGTTCTTATTCTGTGTGCAGGCATTTTATTCTGGTCTCTACAAAAGCTTCAATTGAATTTAAGCATTTTAGCCCCTCCTAGGTCTTCTCCATCAAAAGTAGCTCCACTTTCTCCTTTTAAGACATTAGTCTCATTTCTCATTGTTATATAATTGTAAATGTCTATTTTTGGTTATAAAAGTACTAAGTTGGGTATATTTAAAAGTGTGTAAACTGAGTAATTCTCTAGTTGGACTGCATCCACGACACTGTGCAATTAAATCCCGCTCCACTGCAGCTCATGTCCTGTCATCTTCCAGTTTCATTCTTTGAGCAGATCAAGCCTTTCCGGAGCAATTCTGCTTTACTGTGCAAATCATGTTGGTCTTTTTTTAATTCCTGCTGATAAAATGCACACCTTTCAGTGCCAGGTGTTCCAAAGCTGACTTAACCTCCCAGCACCCTGAGACAAATTTACTCATGACTTGGAGAGCTGCCTTACCACTTGGACCCTAGATCCAATGCTGGGCTCCCTGCTCACTGTCCCCTGCACGCCAGCTGCACAGAGCATGGACTGTGCACTAACGCAGAGCAAAGCATGGCTATGCCAAGGCTCCTGGCTTCATCTTGTGTTTGCTGGTGGGAGTAAACTGTTTGGAGGAACAGGTTTTTTTTGAGCAAGGTTACTTCACTGTAAATTGGAAGTAAGCAATACCTGAAATGTTAGTATCCAGAAATTGCTTTCCAGCTGACACAGAAGACTTTCTCCAGCTGCTTTCCCTAATTAGGCTCTGATTCTGCTTTGGACACTTAGTAGAATCACGGAAGGGTTTGGGTTGGAAGGGACCTTTAAAGGTCATCTAGTCCAACACCCCTGCAATGGGCAAGGACATCAGGGACATTGTTCGTATGGAACAAATCCTCCTGGGGGCCATTACAAGTCAAATGAAGCACGTGACTGGGAAAAGCCAACATGGCTTCACTAAGGGCAGATCATGCTTGACAAATCTGGTGGCCTTCTACGATAAAGTGACCTGCTCAGTTGACATGGGGTGAGCAGTGGACATTGTCTACCTGGATTTCTCCAAGGCTTTCGATACGGTTCCCCACAGCCTCCTCCTGGAGAAATTGATGCGTTATGGCCTAGACAAGGGGTCTGTGTGGTGGGTGGGGAATTGGCTGACAGGCCGCACCCAGAGGCTGGTGGTAAATAGCTCTTTTTCTAACTGGCAACCCATCACAAGCGGGGTCCCCTAGGGATTGATGTTGGGCCCAACATTATTCGATATCTTCGTAAGTGATCTGGATAATGGGATCAAGCGTAGCCTGACGAAGTTTGCAGACGACACCAAACTGAGTGGGGCAGTAGACACTCCTGAAGGGAGAGCCACCTGCAGGAAGATCTGGATAGGCTGGAAGAGTGGGCTAACAAGAACCTTATGAAGTTCAACACAGACAAGTGTAAGGTCTTGCACCTGGGAAAACATAATCCAGGAGTGCAGCACAGACTGGGATCCACCTGGCTGGAGAGCAGCTCTGTGGAAAGGGACCTGGGGGTCCTGGTGGACAGGAAACTCAATATGAGTGAACAGTGTGCTGCTGCGGCCAAGAAGGCCAATAGGATGCTGGGTTGCATCAAAAAGGACATCACCAGCAGAGATAAAGAAGTCATTATCCCACTCTACTCAGCGCTTTTCAGGCCACACCTGGAATACTGTGTACAGTTCTGGTCCCCGCTACGTAAAAAAGAGCTGGACAGGCTGGAGGGCGTCCAGAGAAGGGCCACCAAGATGATCAAAGGACTGGGAAGCCTGCCATATGAGGNTCAGCTGGACAGGGTGCTGGGCCATCTTGTCTAGACTGTGCTCTTGCCTAGAAAGGTTGGACCAGATGATCCTTGAGGTCCTTTCCAACCTGGCATTCTATGATTCTGTGATATTCCACTAGATCATGTTGCTCAGAGCCCCGTCCAACCTGACCTTGAATGTTTCCAGGGATGGGGCATCCACCACCTCTCTGGGCAACCTGTGCCAGTGTTTTGCCATACTCATCATAAAAAATGTCTTCCTTATATCCAGTCTGAATCTCCCCTCTTTTAGTTTAAAACCCTTACCTCTGTCCCCATCTTTCTTATAAGCCCCTTTAAGTATTGAAAGGCTGCAATAAGGTCTCCCTGGAGCCTTCTTTTCTCCAGGCTCTTGTGCTTTCCCATCCATTACCTATCTCTAGGTCTTGAGTCCTGGTCAAAAACCTGCAAGGACTTAAAGGGTGGAATAAGCTGGTGCTAGCAGAAGTGTCTGGGTGTAGTCCAGAGAGCAGGCTGAGTCATGCCAGTGCTGTGCAGCCCCATCCCTGCTGAGATCCCATAACCTTCCTTCACTGCCCACTCAGATTCTCAGTTTGGAGGTGTCTGCAGTGGGAAGGGTGAGCCCTCCATACCAGATGGCATCCTGCATCAGTAAACACCGCTCTGTACTTCTTTTTAAATAAATATCTCATTAGATATTTGCCATTCCCAAATTAACATTTAATTCGTGTTTCATACCCAGAAAAATCTCACCACAGTGTTGCTGAATTGTTGACAGTGATCCTCTTCCTTTGTGAGTTCTGTCCTTATTAAGCAATTTCCTTGCTCATGTATTCTTTTTAGTTACTAAGGGAACATGAATCTTAATAAAACTCAATCAAATGTTCCTTAAATAACAGCTGCCTTCATTTAGCTGTCTTATCAGCCGTTTTGCGCTCTGCTCAAAATTCCTGGGAAATTAAGATCTGATCCTTCACACAGTAACAAAAAAGCAACACATCCCAAATGTGAGGGAAATCCTTTATCCTGAATACTGTAGGATATAATACTAGGGATACTATTTAGCAGAAAATCTTGTATTTTGTCCTGAATGTGCTTGTTCCTCTCTCACTTTCGATGTGAGCCATTTGGGCAGCTTCAGATACAGGATTTGTGCGCGGGTCACTTACTTATATTGCAGCAGGGCCTGTCCTGAGCATCTCTGGCACCGAGAACCATGAAGGGGGATTTTCTTAACCCTGATGTGTCTGTGGGAAGCATGAATGTCCCCTGAGCACAGAGAATTGCAGCGGAGAGGCAGCAGTGCCCCAGCAATGCAATGCTTTCAAAGCCCAGGGTGTTCCTGAGGGCTCCCAGGGCACTAGGAGCTCTGTGAGGAGGTGGAGGCTGTAGAGAACTGCGCCTGTTCCCAAAGACCTCCGTGGAGAGGAGCGGGATGCTCTGTCCCATCAATGCTCCTCCATGGTGGGTATTCCTCCCCTAGATAGCACCATGTGGTGCTATCCCCATGCTGGCTGGGGAGGGGAGACCTAAGGGCTCTCTGCCCAGGTGGAAGCTCCTCCAGCTCAGTTCATTCATCCCCATCCTCCTGCCCTCCCTCAAGTTGTCCCGGGGAGGTTTACATTGGATGTTAGGAAATATTTCTTCACTGAAAAGGTTACCAGGCATTGGAACAGGCTGCCCAGGGAAGTGGTTGAGTCCCCACCCCTGGAGGTATTTAAGAGATGTGCAGATGTGGCACTTAGGGACATGGTTTAGTGATGGACTTGGCAGTGTTAGGTTAATGGTTGGACTCGATGATCTTAAAGGTCTTTTCCAACCTAAATGATTCTATGATGTGGTACCTGTGCCGTGGGAACCTTATTTGACTTATCCCTGCAGGCCCTGCATCCCATGCTCAGTTGGGGATATATGGGGAGAGGGATAAACCCCAGCATGATGGAAGCTTGACAATCTGAGGGGCTTCTGGATGGAGTCGCACTGGGGGTGGCCAACGTCCTCTTAACATGATGTGGGATGTAGGTATGGTTTCCCTTTGGGGAACTGCACTGGATACTTCCCTGCAGTAGTGTGACTACGACAAACCACGGCAAAGCCCTCTGCTCAGCCCCAAAGGACATCTGGAGCCTCAGCAAGTAACTGGGAAGCTGGTGTTAGTGGAAGTGCCAAGACAGCTGTTTTGGGAGGTCAATATTTGGGGGTTCAGAGATACACTGGCCAAATATTGATGCAGGGATGCCAGCTCAGGGCTCACCATCCCCGTGGGCAGGGGTGTTATGGTGGCGTTTTGTCCCAAGGGAGAGCAGAGGTGGATGGCTCAGTGCTGTACAGACAGCTATCAGGAGAACACCCCATGTCTGGTCTAGACATGAGAGACATGTCTGGGAAGGGAGAGTACCAAATAACTGGGGTGAAAAGCCAGAGAGCAGCTGTGCTGACTTTGTTGCTGCTCTTGCCCTTTATTTTGCTGCTGTTACATGAAATAATTTTTAAAGCCTGTAAGCACTGTTCCTCATGGTGTCCCAGGAGCTGCAGATAAAGGAAAGTGAGCAGGTCCTCAGCGTGAGTCAGAGCCATGCTGAACTTGCTCTGGTTGGTATCTGGGTGCCTTGGCTTTGGGACAGGGCTCTGACTTTCCCACTGATACTGCCCCCAGACAGAGCCAGTATTGCTGCATGGGATGCTTTGGCTGTTTTCCTGATATCTCCCAGTGGGGCTTTTTTTTTTCTGGAGTCTCCACAGCACTGAGAGCACTCAGACTCCAGGATGCCGCAAGGGGAGGTTCGTGTGGGTGTTCCCCTAGGTGAACTCCATCCAGTGCTGGTCTGACAAGAGACACAGAGAACTTCAGAGGTGCCTTGTGGTGTTTTGCTATGACTCCTAGTGCCTGTGGTCCTTTTAACCTCTTTTGCTATTTTTGTCCTTCTGCTTTGCATCCCTAGCCCAAGAAAGCTGGACCGTGGAGATCTTTCCTCAGTGACGTGGCTGTTTGGACACAGCCTTCTCCTCCTTCTGCTGCAATAGCAATGCTAGTGTCCCCATGCAGCTGCAGTGAGGTAGGTGCCCTCCTTCTCCATTGGGACTCAGCTCCTTCTATACCTCATGCAAAACCAAAGGCAGTCATTGTGCCAAGGGAAACACAGCAGCTGGACACATGTCCCTCAGTAGGAGTGGACAAACTCTAAGCTTGTGTCCATCTTGGGAGAACTTCTAGACCAGACTAGATAAAGCCCTGAGCAGCCCACTCTAACTCCACAGCTGAGGTGCTTTTCAGTGTGAATTTTCCTGTGATTCAGGGCACCTGGTCCAAACGGGTCCTGCAGCACTAGCCTTGACAGGTGGGCACCATCTCCAGAGGATTTGCTGGGGATTTGTGACTGGAGAGGCAAGATCTGCATGAGCGCCCTGGACTGCCCACCCATCCCATGCCTTTCTGCCCCTCACGAGTGGCTTCTTGAGCTTGCCAGAAAACCAGGGATCCACTTGTGAACTTCCCTGCCCTTCCCTGCCCCTGGTTACTTTACAGAGTTGGTGTAGCCCATGACCAATTTCTCCTCCCTCACCATCTCTGCTTTCCCCTCCAGGAGCTCTTGGCCTGGGCAGGAGCGAATCCCAAGCTCGGCGTAACAGCACTGGTGGCTATGGAGTAACCTGTGCTCTGGGTGCGTGGGCACAGTGGGAGGCTGAAAGTGGCTGCCCAGGCACCAGGGCAGCTGAATGCGCCCTGCCCACACGCTCCTCGCCTCTGCCATGAATGATGCATCGACGATGGATTATGAACTGCTCTCCCCCTCCTTGGTTGAGCACCCAGCCAGCACTGCGGGTATGGATGCTGAGCAGAAAACCGTCTTTGCCTTTGTCATCTTTCTCCTGGTCTTCTTGGTGATGCTGATGGTGCGCTGCTTTCGCATCCTGCTGGACCCCTACAGCCGCATGCCCGCCTCCTCCTGGACTGACCACAAGGAGGGGTTGGAGAGGGGCCAGTTTGACTACGCCTTGGTGTAGAGGGCAGGGATGGGGCGAGCCTGGGTGCTCTGTGTGCCTCCCACCCCAGCTGGCCCCGGCCCCGGCCCCCCCTTCCTCTGTGGTGTTGCCCCGGGCCAGCAGGGATGCTCTGGGCAGGGAGGTGAGGTCGGGCTCTTGTCCAGGGTGGGTTTTCTAGGGTTTACTCTCTTTTCTAAGCACTTTTCAGTTCTCTTTGCAGTCTGCAGGACTCTTGGAGAGATGTGTTGGAAGGGTGATATGACTCTGCGTGGTCCCTGCTGCCCACCATGCCCCCAGGCAGCGTCGTGTGCTGCAGTGAGGGGCAGGAGGCGATGGGGCAGGGCATGGCGGGACCTGCCCTCAGCCATGGCCCACAGGGCTCCTGGTCTGGGTGGCTCTGCCTGGTGCCGGGCCAGAGCTTTGACCCCCACCTCCTCCTGCCCCCCATGTCACCCTCGTCTGCGTCCTCTGGGGAGTGCTGACCGTGGTCCAGTGCGTGTGTGTGTGTCCCTGTAGCTGAGCTCTGTCTGTCAGGGGGTTTATAGGCACCAGACCCAAGTGCTGGCTTTGTTCCTTTCTTTGTGGCAGCCCCAAGTGCCCCCCCCAAGTGAGGGGGAGATGGAGACCCCCACGTGCAGCCTCTTTTGGCATCCAGCCCTGCAGCCTGCTCTCCGCTTTACACTGTAGTGACCTGTCCCTGCCCAAGTGGTGAAAATGGTCTGAGCAAGGTGCAGCCATGCAGCTACCTGCAGACCTGCCTGGGTGGCCCTGCTGGGATCCCAGGAGGGATCAAAGGTCCCACACAATACTTGGGAGATGCTCCTCAGCCAGCCTGGCAGCCTCCCACCAGTATCCCACTCTGGCCAGTCCCTGCTCCAGCAGGATCTGGATGGCCTCTCCATGTCCAGGGGGTTGCTGGGGGTGGCCGGCCCTTCCCTGGCCATCCTGCATCTGGGTATCAGAAGGGCTAAGTAGCTGAGTGGAAACCAAGGCTGTCCTCCTGACCCTCTGCGGGAACCATGGCTGTTGAGTAGGGGTGTTGCAGCTAGCCACAGGGCTAGCAAAGCCATGGTGGGTTATGGCTGTGGGCCAGTAAGAAGCTTTGTACTAAGGGATTTGAGCCCATGGGGGAGAACTTCCTTCCACACCATGGAAATAAAGCTGCACTGTGCTAACCCCACACAGCGCTTCCTCTGGTCTTTGATGCGTCCCAGCAGGCCCTCGGAGGAGTACCAGCTGCTCCTCAAGCAGTGGTGGGCTGCCCCATCTCTCTCTGAGCCAAGACCCCCCCATCTCTCAGCACAAGCTGGAGCTGCTCTGCAGGGGATGGGTGCCATGTGGGACAGGAGCATCACCACCAGGCCATGGTGCTGTGGGTGCCCCGTACCTGGGCATGTGCTCCATCAGGGACATGCAGAAGGTGCTCCTTGGCCACAGCATGGCACTGGGCCAGTGTTGCTGGGCAGGGACAGTCACAGCCTGGCCATGTCCTTTGTGGGACCCATGGGCTGTGCTTGGCCATGTCTTCTACATCAATCTGGGTTTGCATGATGAGTGCAGCCACGCAGGCAGCAGCCTGGTAGGTTCTGCTGCATCCAGAGGGACGTGTGGGTGCAGGTCACCCCCAGAAAGTCCCCAGGGTTGCATGAGCACTGACATGGAGGAAGAGGCAAGGAGTCACTGCTGGGTGCTGCAGAGAAGTGACTGGCAGGATGTGGATACCCAAGTCCAGTGCACCCTGCTTCTGCACCTCCTCTGGCACCACTGTCTGACACCACTCACCTACTGCCAAGCCCGGGAAGCTGTTCGAGGGACAGTTTCCAGCTGTCTGAGCTCAATGGGAGCATGTTTTCCTCTGCCCAGGTTTCATCGCGTGATTGTCCCCCCACCTAGCGGTGCCCCAGCTCTCCCACCACCCAGTAAGGCAGTGGGCTCCCTCCCAGCTGCAGGGATGCTGCAGCCCTGCCTGCCCTCTTGTGGCACATGGCTCTGCGTCCAGAATGGGAAGCCAAGAAGAACTTGCTAAAACTGAGAATATCAGCTTGGAACTAGGGTTTGAACTGAACTCAACCATCTGGACCCTGACTCCTGGGAACACAGCATGATCTCTGGCCAAGCACCTGTACCATCGCACACATCGTTCACTGCACAGTCTAGACAAGCCCTGCATTGCACGACCTCTGCTCGGCACAGCCACTGCTCAGCAAAACCACTGGCAAGCAGCAAGAATGGTGCTGCTCCTCAAAGGGGGATGAGCCAGGAGCCAAGGGTGACCACAGCACAGGTAGCACCTTCCCTGACCAAAGCACCAGGCAGGGTGAGCAGGGCAGGAGCAGTGGTAGCAGGTCTCCTGTATCCCCTCTTTCTCTTCTCCACCAGCCCTTTTTGTGTCCCCCTCATCCCTGTCCTGGTCCCTGTAACCTCTCCTCAGCCCGGCAGCAATGATGGGGTGCAGACACCCCTCTGCTGGGCTCAGCAATCTGGTCTCCAGCTCAGACCTTTGGCATCATGCTCCTTCCACTCCCCTTGCTGGGAGAGAGCAAAGGATCGGGAGAGACTTTGCTGATGCATCTAGCCCCTCCTGCCTCATCTACCTTCTGCTCTGAGGCTTTGGGAAGTATCCCAAAGCCCCCATGGGTGCCAAGACATGCAGGTGTGGGAGAGCTGGGTGATGCTCTAACAGTGAAACTGTGTCCTTGAGGAGTACAGAGAAGAAACCAGCCTTGGCTCCCTCCGTGTTGGAGCTAGAACAGGTCCTGCCACACTCCCAGGCTGCCTCTGATGTGGCCTCCCGGCCGCACCTTGACCCTGGCAGATGGGCATGGTGCTGCCGCTGCTCTCCCAGATGAGGAGGAAGACACAGAACCACTTAACCCAAAATAATTTTATTGTTGCTGTTGCTTCTGATACAAAAAGGAATTCCACAAAGAGCCACCTCTCTGTGCGGGACAAAGGGGCACAGGTTTTGGGTTTCAACGCTTCCCAAGAAAAAAGCAACCAGCAAGAAATGTCAATACAAAAAAAAACACCGCACCAGAGAGGAATGAAGGAAACCTTGAGCTTTTTCATTTGAGACTTTTGGCTCAACACACACACACAAACCCATCTCTGCTAATTTATTATTATTAATAGTTTTTTTTTTAAAAAAAAAGCACCTGTTGGAAAAACAAAACAAACCAAAACAAAATAATAAAAAAAACCCCAAACATCAGGCCACCCATCCTGTCACAAGCTCTGGGACTCTTGCAAAATCCAGAGTCTGGAGCTGCATTATGCAAAAGAGATTTCAAGTTTGACATTAGCCCAAATACAGTATACATACACTTCCCCCACCCCATGCGGCGGCAGCGTACCAGGAAAAAACAACCCCCCAAGTACCAAAAAAAAGCTACAGGAATATGCACTCCTCACAACAACGAGCAATCATAACTTTGGTGGTTATACATAAATATGAAAGGGTGGATGGATACAGTGCACTAACGCTGACGATTCAATACCAGCACCAGCTTCTGAAAGCACCTTGGATTTGTTGATAAGGTAGTCTTGTGTGTCACCGGAGTGAATTAGCACCTTTCTGTCCTGTGATGATCACAGGGTTGATGCAGAAATGAAAACAGATTCATGCAAAACTAGGAAATGGCATTGCAGAGACCAGCTGTGTGAAGAACATTCTTGAGAGAGGAAGAAAAGCCCACCCGGACAGAATGGTCTTGGACAGGCTACTCGAGGCAGCAGGGAGACCTCAAGTCACTTAATATTTTCCAGACTCTTTTTAGTGCATTTCATTTGTCTGCATTAACCAGAGACTGCCGATCACGGTTGTCACCTTGACTGACCAAGATGTATGCGACAACCAGAGGGAAGCAACTTGCAGCCCTCGTTTTCAGAAGTGCTCCTGACTGTGGGGGATCTGGCCATAAGCACCGCAGTCACACAGATGGGGTGGCTCGGAGTCAAGGACTGTTTGCAAAATGAAGCTCTGGCTGTCCCTGCCTCTTTCTTCCTGCCAGGCTGCAGAGACTTCCCCCCCCACCCCCCCCAAATCCCCATCTTGCTCCTGCTGGTGGGAAACTTTTCACAGGATTTTCAAACACTCACATCGGTGGTGGCCAGGAAACCTGTCCCTGCAGCATGCCACATACTGCCAAGCCCTCCATCCCCTCTGGCATGGGAAGCATTCAGATGCTCTTACCAGACTCATGACATTTTTCCTGCCAGTTTAGTTTGTCCAACCACATTCAACACTGCAATTATTTATCTTTCCCCAGAGCTCCTCCTCATTTATAGGAGGACACCTTAACCTCTGGACTTGCTGGAACTCTGGAAAAGCCCTTCCAGCTCCAGTCTTTGGAGGCCATGCATATGTACCGCAGTATGAAAATCCTAGGTTCCCTACAGGAGCCTGTGGTCCTGGGACCTGGCTGCTTCGTGATGTGAGGTTAGCAACCTGAGCTGCCCCTTCACGCAGAGGTGATGTTTTCTGTTTGGCAGAGGAGCCCAAAAGGACCAGAGGACATGGAGAGGACAGAGAGAGACAGAGCACAGCCAGTGTAGGTATGGGATGGTTTCTGCAGCACCATCATGACAATGCAGAAGCAAAGGAGGACCGAGAGCTGTTGGGAAATGCACTAATACCACACCGTGCCATAGCTCCTTCCAAAGCTGCCCCCAGCCCCCCTTACATCTCCTGGGCTGTGGGGCAATGTATGGCCTGTGCCCATGAAGGACAGGCAGCTTCCCCGTGGTACGGCCCTTGCCAGCTCAGATTAACAGTATCTTGGTTAAAGGCAGGAGCTGAACGGAGGGAGAGAGTCCCCGCTAACAAGGTTTGAACCTTTGGCAAAACTTTCATGAGCTCTTTTGCGGTGTGGCTTGGTTTTGACTCAAGCACCCCATGAAGCGGAGTATCCCTGCATGGCCAAGGTGAGTGCTGAGCCCAGAGGGACATTTCCCATCAGTTGTACAGTGCAGTGGGGGAGGTGGTGGCAGGGGGTGCAGCGAGAGAAGAGGCAGTTGTTTCCAGGTGTGGATGGCAAGGCTAAGGACTGTACTGTCGGTTGGGTGGGTGGATCTCGTGGATGTTAGTAGAGCTGGAGCTGGAGCTTCATCCTCAGTGCTTGGCCCAGCTCCCCTGCTAAGTAGTTGAGGTGGTTCTTGGCCTCTAGTTTCTGCAGTTCCCTCTTGCGGTACAGGGGCACGCTCACGATTTCCAGCAGGTAGGTGCCAGGCACTATTTTCTTGCGGCTGAGGTGCAGGTAGCTGAGCCCCTCTTTTTGGTGGATGCGGAAGTAGCCATCCTCATTCCCGTGGGAGATGAGGTACCGCACACGGTTCTCCAGGGGCTCCACAGCTGGCAGGAGCTCCAGGATGTGCTCCTTGTGAGCCAGGTCAGAGAGGTTCAGCATCATGGACAGAGGAGCATCCACATCCATGCTGGCCAAGTTCACAGTGTGATCCTTTGAAAGGAACCAGGCATGTTACTTACAGATACCAAGAAAAGCTCATGGCCAGGTGAAGGGAGGACTTGATTTAGAGGAGTTCTGCCCCACAGGCCACCCCAAAGCCCACTGAGAAGTGGCTACAACTTCTATGGTCCTTGCGTTCCTTCAAGTGTTTCTTGGTACCGTTTGTGTCTCTGAGACCAAACCAGCCAGTACACAGCCCTCATCTTCAGGGGAAGAACCAATAAATTCAGGGGCATTTTCCTCCCAAGGCCTGAAGGGCCCGTAGTGATGTCCCAGTCCAATCTGTCCTGCCCAGGCCTGTGAAATTCTTGGGGGAGCCTTGGACAGAGGCCAGAACTTCTTTCAAGGAAGAACCTGAATTTACAGTGACAGGTCCAGTCTGAAGTAAGTGCTGACAGTCCTCTACAGCCCTATGGGAACTGCTCCCCCATCAGCTTCCCTTGCAAGGAAACCTGTGCTTTATTTCTTGGTGCACATATCTCCAGACATTTGTGCTTAAACCACACAAGTGTGTGCCACTTAAGATTGTCCTGACCTTCTCTAATGTATTGTGAAAGACCTTCCATTTCTGCAGGACTTCTGGACTCAGTGGCATCCACAAACACCCAAGCACCCAGCATGGGCAGGTACAGAGTGAGCTGCTATCTCTGTCTGGACTGAGGCAGCCCCACAGGAATGGGCACACTGCATGGGATCCACTCCAGGCAGCTATCCCCCAAGTGACCCAGCTCTTGCCTTGCTCCATGCCATCCAGGATGCCATGGATTTCTTACCTGGTGCTTCTCAGTGCCATTGACACTGCGTCGCTGCCGACCCCTCTTGGGGTAGCCATTTATCTTGCACTCATAGCAGGTTTCAGGGGAGAGCAGGTTGTCTTCATCCTCTTCTTGGGGGGCAGGAAGGTAGGAACCTTTCCCAAAACCCAAGCCAGAAATACAGTGTCTGGTGGCAGAAGAGCAGAGAGACCCAGCTCAGATTCATGCTTCAAGAAGGAAATCTTACCATTGCCCTCACAGGTTCTCCATATGGCACCCAGAAACACATGGAGGCTCATGCCTTGGGTATAGGACATGGCTTGTACAGAATGGCTCGTACACAGGACATGCCTGAGAGGCATCAGGCCACATCTTGTTTAGATGATCTTGTGTAGGTTTAACCTGTCTGTACCCTGGACTAGATGGATCTGCAGAGCATCTACTACAGTGCTAGCAGCTGCACTAACCATTGGATTAGTGAAATGGAAGAGGAGATGCACATTAGCATGAAGATCTTGTTATGAGTGAGGAACAGTCTGGCATGGAGAAGCTGAGGACTCATGTGGGAATGGGAGCTCACTGGCTCCTGGGACTCCTTCAAATTGTATTGGTGGCAGAGAGCAGAAGTGTGGTGATGGAGCATGCCTGGGAGCACCATGCACACTTGGCAGCCTGCAATATCCCCCAGGAACATACAGGTGCCTGTGTGGACTACCTGCTGGCTGCTCTCTTACCCTTGTCCTGCTCGGAAGTAACCTCCAGGACAGCCGCAGAGATAGCCTCCGTCTGTGTTGGAGCAGCCGTAACTGCAGGGGCTGCCGCCTGCGGAGCATTCATCCACATCCTGGCACCCACCAAAGGCTTGATCAAAATCGAAGCCAGATGGGCAGACACACTTGAAACTTCCCAGAGTGTTGTAGCAGGAGGCAGAGCCACAGGCAGTGGGGCTGGAACACTCGTTTTCATCTGCACCCAAAGACAGCAGAACTAGTCAGGAACTTAGTGGAAGGGAGCTCCTGTGCTGGTGCTCCCCACTCTGCATGGCCAAGGAAATCTGCCCACGGCCATTGCTGAGCTGGCAGCAGGCTCCCTTCTCCTGGCTCCCCTGTGAGACCTCATCCCATGCAGGTCCCTGAAGGACTGCCTTGATTTTTTTTTATCCTCCTGCAATGGAGCTGCTGGCATCAAGAGCACTGGGAGCTCGTCACTCTGCAGAGCAGCTTCCTGACGGTCCCTGTTGCAGAGAGAACCTGGGGCAATGCAGGTCAGGGCAGGGGCACCATCTCTGGCCACAGTCTCTAGGGCAGGGTGGGAAGCTCAGTGCTGGGTTTGCAGAGATGAACCCAGAATCCAGTGTCAGAGATGGCCAGGGGTGGCTGGAGAGGGACTCGGGGCTTAGCCGCCCTCTATCACCCATCCCACAGCTACAGGATACAAGAGCCCCCATCCCACACTCACCCACACACTGATTCCACTGGTAGTGCTGCACGTAGCCCTGCGGACAGCCGCAGCGGTAGCCTCCGAGCACGTTCTGGCAGCCATGCTGGCACCGATGGTTTCCATCACACTCGTCCACATCTGCAGTAATGTAACACAGATGGTCGTGAGACAACTTCTCCCTCTCCTGTGGGCAGCACTGGGTGCAAAGGGACCATGTGCACATGGTACATGCCTGGGAGCCAGAATCCTTGAGGGTGTTCAGGTGGGTGGGCGGTTCTTCTGACTAATTATGTCTCTGCAGCTTGGACTTGAGTAACACCCTCAGCCCCAAGGTCCACATATATCCCCTTGCAGCCCCTGCTTGGATGTTTTTTGATTTAAGGTCTGGCCTGGACCATTACCAGATCTGCTTCAGGCTCCCTGTACTGAACATAGGCTTTTCTTTCACATAGCACATGGTGGGTTTTGGCTGGCATGAGATCTCCCTGATGAGACACAGGACCATTCCTTCCTCACCTTTGGTTGCTATAGTTCCAGCACCAAGACCTTCATCTACTTGTCCAAGAGCCAGTGTTTCTCCAGACAGGCCAGGCACTGACCTCTCCTTTGCACCAGAGCTTCCTGTGTGGGTTTCTGGTGCCTCAGAGTAAGAAGTAGTCCCTTCTTAGCTGGTCTGAGCTGCCTTAGAGACTGTGAGTGAACTAGGAACTCTTCCATGTGGAACATGTGTCTGTCAAAGCCCCAGAGACACGCACTCACCTTCGCAGTTGACACCGGAGCTGTCCAAGGAGAATCCTTTCTGACACTCACAGTTGTAGCTGCCTGGCGTGTTCAGACACTGTCCTTTGGCTCCACACAGAGAGGGCTGAGCTGTGCACTCATTATTGTCTGCAAAACACCGACGGCCGCTTGTAGAGTCCATCCCCAACGATGTGGCTGTGTGCAGCTTTGCAGACAGCTACCTTGCATCGTGGAACTTAGCCCAGTCTGAGTAGCAGACACACAAGTCAGATGCACAATCCCAGGCCGACTGGAGAGGGGCAGTGCTCTAGAGCCAGATCTGGGGGGCTGGAAAGACTCTCCAGGACTTAAAGCTAACCCATGGGGACCTTGCTGGTGCTGTATAGCAGAGCAGCGAATGCCTCTACTCACCGATGCAGGAGGAGTGGTGCTGAGTGAAGCCTGGGGGGCATTTGCAGTTGAATCCTCCGATAATGTTCACACAGAGGAACTGGCAGTTGTGCTGCTTGGTGGAACATTCATCCAAGTCTAAAGCAACAAGCACAAGAACATGTGCCTCAGTTTATATTACTGAGATATCTTATCTTTGTGGTCTGAGTCTGACACCCACACGTACATGGTGATACACAGTGGTCCTGGGCAGACCAGGACCTGTCATGGACCAGCCTCAGGAACAGCATGCACAAAATTCTTACACGAGAATCACAAGTCCAGGGAGCCTCTTCCCACCTCCACTGCTGATCATATACAGACACATTTGGAAGACACAGAGATTTTTCTCTGCCTCTCCTGTAATCCACAAATCCCAGACTCTCCCAGACTCTGAGGCCACCTTCCTTGCAGCCTGATACATCAGCACTGTGAGAGGTGGGCAAAGCCCCAGCCTGGCAGCTGCCAGCACTAAGATGAGCCCTGATAGTGCCCAGCCCATGTAGGAGACATGGTGGTTCAAAGCCTGGGATATGCTGTGCGGTCTGTAGGAAAGGGCAAGGAATATTTTTTTTTTCCTGATGCGGCAGGTCTAGAGTGTCTGTAGAGGGATGAAACCCTGATGCATCAGTCCATGAGGGTCCAGCATGGCACCTTTTTCCCTGTCTAGCTTTGTCCTGTGGCTGAACAGAAAGACTTGACTGTTCTGGCACATGTTAATCAGTTCTTGCCATCCCCCCTGCTGCCAGAGATAAGGCAGTGTCTCTGTTGCCTTCTCCTGGGTGAATACCTTTGCAGATCTTCCCATCTTCTTGCAGAATGTACCCTCGGGGGCAGGAGCACTGGTAGCTGCCTTCTGTGTTCTTACAGATGAAGTTACATGGTTTAGGGGACTGGTTACACTCATCCAAATCTAGACTCGAGAGACAAGACACATCAGCATTTGCAGGTTGTGCTGGTGGACTGGGTCCCCACCACCCCTTGGACCATGCAGTCTACCAAGGGGTTCCTGAATACAAGGCGATCCCAGGTTTCATGGCCCCACATAACTAAGGGGTCGGATGGCCCTATGGATCCTGGCACTCCCTGCATCTTTTCCACTCTCCAGGAAGTAGGTGAGCAGACACAGGGGCTTCAAGGGAGCACCTTGGTTTGAGCCAGCACGACAAATCTAGAAGATCTCCTGCAGGAAAAGAGCTGAATCACCTCCCTGCTCAGATACGGGATGTTGTGTGACCTGGTGGATCTGAGTGACATCTTTCCCAGCCCCTTCCTAGCTGAAGAGGTGGGTAGATGCTGCTCCTGAGTACTGGGAACATCAGGGATGGGGCCAGCCCCATAATTCTGGAGCTTTGTCATCTCTGCCCAGCAGAGACTAGCAGCCATGGCTCTGAAAAAGCCCATAACTTTGAGCCAGGCTTGAGGGCACAAAGCTAGAGAAAGGGCAAGGATGTTTAGAGAGGAATCCTGTCCTGGTGCTCAAGGTCATATCTGCTCTACTCCTAGGCACAGAGCTTGGTTTCTGGGAGCCAAGGCCTCTTTTCCACTCCGTGTCTAGGATACACAGCTGCTGGCACGGTCCTGAACACCATCTCAATACTGGAAGTACGGTACATCCTCACCTCCTTCAGTACTTCCCCAGATGCCTGCAGCTGTGATTCCAAGGGTGCCTTTTATGTCAACAACTGGACTCCCAACGTGGCACTCAGGCTGGCTAGAACCAGCTGCCCTGACAACAAAAGGTTTGGCTGCTCACAGACTTTCATCTCTGGATCACACTCCCTGCCAGTCCCTGTGACCGCTGGGGTCAGAGGGAGAAGACAAGGAGCCTCGCTTTTAAGGAGTTAAACAACATGGAGTGATGACTTTGATGTAAAGTGTCCAGAGCCCTGCTATGGATATGCTTCTAGAACAGCATGGACAGAGGTGAGGGTAGGTTCCAGGTGGGGGTTACAGGATCCTCTCTGCATGCTGAAAAGTAGGGATGGAAGCCTGTCAAGGCCAAAGGACCCATGTCCAGAGACATGGGTTTCCTTCTCCCGACTCACCCACACAGGCTGTGCCTGTGATATCTGCGGTATAGCCCAGCCTGCAGTGGCAGCGGAAGGAGCCGATGCTGTTGATGCACTGTCCATTCTTGCAGAGGTTGGGCAGTACCTTGCACTCGTCGATGTCTGCAGGAGGGAGGGAAGGACTTGTTAATGCCAATTCTGCCTCTGTCCCCATGCTCCTGTGCCAGCACTGTGCCAGGGCAGCTCAGACTCTCCGTGGGAGCCAGAGACTACATTCAGGGAGTTACAAGATAATGTCACAGAGGTTTCTTGTCTGCTCCAGGCACCGTGTAGGTCTGTCCCAGCCAGTTCCCAGGGGGATTTGCTTTCTCCCCTCCGCACTGAAGGTGATTTGGGCCCCGGCTCACCTCTCCCATCAGTGGAGTACCCTGGCCCATGAGGACACATTTTCTTGTACTGGGCAGTTCCAGGAAGCGGGCAGAGTTCACACTGGGGGCCCCAGCTGCGCCCACTGTTACAGCAGCACTCGGATTTGGTGACAAGGTTGCGGTTGGTGGAGGACATCTGGCACATAGTTTGCAGTACTTCAGTGAAGCAGAATCCCTGGCGAGTGTCTGGACAGAGAGAGTGGGGATACAAGGTCAGGATCTGAGTCAGCGTCAGCACCGGGGATAACTGAGCAGCCTGTCCAGCCTGTGCCAGTTCCAGCATGGAGGGTAGTGTTGTTTGGATAATGTTAAAGGTAAAGGTGATGCCCCAACAACCTTTCTGCTCAGAAACCCTGAAAAGCATCATCTGGTACCAAAGAGATGCTCAAGATCCACCAGTACTTGGTAATTACCAATACACTCTGTGCCAGAGGGGCTGACTTCAAAACCTTCATTGCAGTCACAGCGGTAACTTCCCACTGTGTTGATGCAGCGGCCATTGGGGCAGATTCCAGGCTTGGTGCGACACTCGTTCTCATCTAGGAAGGAAGGAACCACAAAGAGCTGCAGTGAGGCATCAGACAAATTTCAGCTTTCCATGAGTCCCCATACTACCACTCAGTTTGAAATGCCCTCACATAGTCCTTGAGGACCACTTCCACATCCTTAGGCAGCTGAGAAACACATCCACCTGCGCTGGACCACTCCAAAGCAGGGTGGCTGAGTACACGGCTTCCCTGGTTTGCACATTCTCCACCTGCAAGTGGCCAAGCTGCTGGGCTAGGAGTGGAGCTGGGCTTGCTCTGCATCCCTGCTGCGCCTAATACTGTGCAGGTCTGGGCTGTCCAGTGTTGGCCCTTCCAAAAGCAGCTCAGTGCAAAGAAGCTTAACACAGACATGGAAAGACTCAAGGCATAATGCTGTGTCATCCTGTGCTGGAACTGTGTAGACCCATGGGTCCAGAGATGAACAGAGGTTTTGTGTGTGTAGGCATCTAGTAGGAAGTTCTGACACATGGGAAACCCTGGGGAGGAGCTATTTGACAGAAGGACATAAAATAAAGCTACATGGACAATGCCTGGAAGAGGATGGTCTCCAGCCCCACTGAGAAGCCCTCCCAGCCTAGTCCTTGTACCTGTGCAGCCCTCTCCATCGGGCCTGCGTTGCATTCCTGGTGGGCAGATGCACATGAAGGTGCCAATAAGATTCTTGCACAGCATCCCTCGAGACTCACAGTCATGCAGTCCCTCTGCACACTCATCCAGATCTGCAACAGAGAACCTCATGAGACCATGTTCAACCTGCCAGGACGGCAGCACTGTGGGGGCAACTAGGAACTGAGTGCTCACATCTGCACTGCTCTGCCAATCCCTACTGCCTTGGTCCAGGCTAGCTGGCACACAGCATAGACACTAAGATAGGTGGCACAAGCCCAGAGATGCCAGCTCAGAAGTCCTGCCTTCTCACTGTACAGCACCAGAGACTGGCTAAGTGCAAGGGGCTGGGGAGAGTGTGGGAGCTTCCCTGATGGGTGCAGAAGGGGATTTTACCTCTGCACATTCTTCTGTCTTCTCGGAGGGCATATCCAGATGGGCAGGTGCACTCATAGGAGCCAAAGGTGTTGATGCAGCGGAAGGCACAGAGCAGGGGATTCAGTGAGCATTCATTGATATCTGGGAAGCAGGAGAGAGGAGAGAGCTCAACTCCGTGCTCTCAGCAGAGTCAGCTGGGCAGTCATGGTGGTGGACCTCCCCAGGAGACTCCCCTCCTCCCTGTGCATTCATCTCATGAGAACTTTGTTCCACCAAGGCTTCCTGTCATGGTCTTCAGTTGTGGAGGGACTGACACTTCTTGTCTCAGCAGCTTTGAAGGGGACAGGGTCCTGGCTCCTTAGTGAGGCAGCTCCTCCATTTAGGCAGGTCTCCAGACCTTCTCCTGGGCTCCAGCCTCAGTGGAAGCCGAAGGGGACCAGTGCTGATGTACACGCTCATGTGGAGATGAGCCCCATCCAGCTTTTCTGCACTGTCCATTGGAGGCTGACCTGACTGCTGCTCACCCAGGCAGTGACCCAGTGGGGTCAGACACATGGCCCAGTATGCAGTGGGGGTGAAGGGATTGCTCCACAGCAGCATTACCTTCGCATGTCATCATGGGACCTGGCTCAAAGCCCTCATCACAGGCGCACTCGAAGCCTCCCACCACATTGGTGCAGGTGCCGTTCCCACAAGGGTTGCCAATGGAGCACTCATCGGTATCTGGTGGAAGCCAGGACCACGTTAGGTGGATAAGTTAGATAGGAAAGGTGCAGGCTGGTCTCTTCTTGCAGCCAGAGCTTTCAAACAAGCTCAGCAAAGCCAGGAGCCAGGGGTAAAAAGCAAAGGGGGAGGGAAGAGGCAAGTTCCTTCTCTCCACACACACACACATATGCTCATAGCCTCTGACATAAGGAGGATAAAAGCAAGAGGGAGCAGGTGCTCCCCATGCAGACCCTTACCCACGCAGTTGACTCCTGTGTAGTCCAGGTTGTACCCGAATGGGCACTCGCAGCGGAAGGACCCATCAGTGTTAATGCAGGCCCCATTTATGCAGACACCCAGGTTCTCTGAGCATTCATTGACATCTAGAAGGGAAACCAAGGCAATGAAATCTCATGTGAGCACATAGTCAGAAACATATCCCTGTCCTCTCAGGGCTGACCCTGCAGTCCCAGATACTCCCTCTCCAGAGCTGGGGGCTTAACCTTTGGTGAGCAGTCAGAGACCATCAGGGCACCCAGTCCTATGCCCCTCCCCTCCTGCCACTGGGATTCAATCCTACTCTCCAGATAGCCTAAGTTTGGTTGCTTCTAGGTAACCCCCCCCCCAAAAAACAAATTTCTTCTCATCCCTAGATCAGAGCTTACCTTCTCGGGTGTCACCTGGGCCTGGGATGGCTCCATGGCCATATGGACACAGCTCCTGGAAGGCAACTGGAAGAAAGCAGAACAGTGATATATGCTTACAGGTGCTTCTACTCACAGAAGCTGAAATGTGCTTTGGAGGCTTCTAGAGCGTGACTGAGAGCTTGACAGCTACCTGCCCATGGGAGGCCACAAAACCCAGGCTGGTTGGAAAACACCTGTGCTTGCTTGGATCTGGGGGCACTGAGATGCTTTTGCCTTATCTAAAGCCCTGCAGAGAACTGAGAGCAGATCCAAAGCAGAAATAAGCCTGACTGTGGTTGCTGGAGATGCAGGGAATACTACAGCCCAGTAAGGGCTACTAGGTTTCAAGGCTCCTCTCCAGACGGAGGAGCCCACTTTTCTGCTTGCATTGCTGGTTGTCTTTGCTTGACTTTCACACCTTCCGCACACTCTGCACGTGTTGGAGACACACGCAGCCATCTCTCCCATGGAGCTAGGTCCCAGCACACCTACCATTTCCTTCCTGTGGGCACAGCTCACAGGGGTCTCCCCAGCCTTCTCCTGGCATCTTGCTGCAGCAACACCGAGCCTTGGTGGTGTTGAAGGCCTTGGGGACAGAGCACTTTCCATTGTCAAAACGAGTGAAGCAGAAGCTCTGGCGAGTATCTGTAGGAGGATGGGGAAACGCACAGGTCATTGCAGACATCCAGGATGGTTATGCTCCTCTCCCCACCATGATGAGCTGCACTCACCAAAGCACCGTCGGCCGTTATCAGACAGCACAAAGCCTGGAGGGCAGACACACTGGAAGCTGCCAGGGGTATTGGTGCATGTCCCGAAAAGGCAGATGTTGGGCTCCTCTTCGCACTCGTTGATATCTGGGAGCACCAGAGACACACTACTTACAGAGCAGCCAAAGGTCACTCCTTTCCTCATTGCATTAAAATCAGCTGAAGCTGTGATGTCTGGGGAGCCCTGATGCCTGCAGGACATCAGCCCAGCCCTAACCCTTAACCCACCCTCAGGGCAAATGGCACAACGAAGAGGCCAGGGCACAGCAAAACCACCAAGCCTCCTCTGTCACGGGAGCAGGCCTTGCTTTGCTCTGTGTCCATCTGCTTTCAAGAAGATATTTAGGGGTGCTGATACATGCCCCAGCCCACTCAGGAAGAATATGGTTGTTCTGGGAATAGTCCGAGGTGACCACATGCTGTGCTGGAAATTGAGGAGGCAGAGAGCCAACATTACCAATGCAGTTGTCGTTCTGCACCTCGTACCCAGGGGGGCAGATACAGCGGAAGGAGCCCTCCAGGTTCTGGCAGGTGCCTGGGGAGCAGGTCCCAGGCAGGCTCACGCACTCGTTGATGTCTGCAGAGGAGGGGAAATAACCAGTGATAGTGCTGTGCTCAGCTCGGAGGACTTCAGTGCAGGGTACCTTGCTGCACCCAGGCCCTACCTGCAGCTGCACCCTGCTTTGCCCAAAAGATGCAAGGGAAGCAGATAAGACATTTTCCAGGATGCTCTACCTTGTGTATCCTGGGAACATGGACTCAGCCCTGCAGGACCTGGTGCTGCAGGAGGCGGAGTGGTAACCAGAGTACAATATGCCTGTCTGCCCTCACAGTCCCTGCCTGCAGGATAGTTCCCAAGGCATCCCTGGTGCTTCTCTGCATGCTTTAGGGGTGTGGACAGGACAACATTTCTCCTTGCTGCCCGCAGGTCTCAGGACATGGAAAGGGACTGGCTTGACTGTTCCTTGCATTGCTGGAAGGGAGATGCAGGCATAGTGGGGCCCAGTCCAGCTCTCCATGGGCAGTCAAAAGACCAGGCTTTGGTTCCAGAGGATGTGGGGCCTTGTGAGTGGTTCTGGAGAGTCCACTGCTCAGTTGCCTCTGATGGGACCAGCTTGGGTACCACGTCTCATAGCACTGCACAGTGCCAGCCATGCTAACATACAGCTCAACCCACTGAGAAAGGCCAGCCCGCTGCCCACTCACCTACACAGTTCTTCCCATCAGGGGTCCGGTCATACCCCTCTTGGCACAGGCACTGGAAGGAGCCGATGCTGTTGATGCACTGGCCGTTTCGACACACCTGCCCCACCAGGGATGAACACTCATCAATGTCTGTGGGAAGGAAATGATAAGCACAACGGGAAGAGATATGCACGGAGTGTGAGTGTCAGTGTGCCACCTTAACCAGCCCTACACCTCCGACACATACACCTCTGACACCCCTGCAGGGGTGACCACATTGCCAGGTGACACCCAGAGCTGACCCCCTGTATGCCACTGTGTGACACCCCATGGCCCACAGCTGTTGCCACGTTGACCCCAGTCAGCTATCCATGTGGTCAGGTGTGCTGGTTTATTTTTTTCCATAGTAGCTAGCATGGGGCTATGGTTTGGATTTGTGCTGAAAAGAGTGTTGATAACACAGGGAAGTTTTAGTTATTTAGTGAGCAGTGTTTACACCGAGTCAAGGCCTTGTGTGCTTCTGACCCCACCCAACCAGCGAGCAGGCTGGGGGGGCACAAGGAATTGGGAGGGGACACGGCCGGGACAGCTGACCCCAACTGACCCAAGGGATGTCCCACACCATATGATGTCATGCTCAGCACATAAAGCTGGGGGAAGAAGAAGGAAGGGAGGATGTTCGGAGTGATGGAGTTTTGTCTTCCCAAGTAACCATTATGCGCAATGAAGCCCTGCTTTCCTGGAGATGGCTGAACACCCGCCTGCCCATGGGAAGTAGGGAATGAATTCCTTGTTTTGCTTTGCTTGTGTGCGTGGCTTTTGCTTTACCTATCAAACTGTCTTTATCTCAACCCATGAGTTTTCTCACTTTTACCCTTCCGATTCTCTCCCCCATCCCACCAGGGGGGAGCGAGCGAGTGGCTGGGTGGGGCTGAGTTGCCGGCTGGGGTTAAACCACGACAACAGGATTTCACGCAACTCACCCATGCAGTCATTATTGTGTGTTAGCTCAAAGCCAGGGAAGCAGAGGCAGTTGTAGGAGCCAACTGTGTTCTTGCAGGTCCCGTTTCCACAGGGCTGTCGGTCACACTCATCGATATCTGCAGAGAGAAGATCACAGCTGATTCAGGGGCTGAGTGATCTGAGAACCACCGTCTTGGGTGTGCAGACAGGGTCCAGGCAGCTGCACAACACCCCCGTGACTTGCAGGGACAGCCTGGGATCAAGAAGACACAGTGGCCCTTGGCTGTCCTTGGCACTACCCAGCATGTGCTGGAGAGAGCTCACATCCGTGCTGATATCTGATTCACACGGCAGGGCTGTGGCAGTCACACTGACCCATGCACATGGTCTGCTCCCCTGTGGCCTTGAAGCCATTGTGGCAGACGCAGACGTAGCTGCCCTCGGTGTCAACACAGTCCCCGTGGCTGCAGACATTGGGGATTTCCTGGCATTCGTTGCGACCTAAAACAAAGCAAAGTGGGCACTAGTGAGCAGAAGGGATGACCAAATGGGAGAAGCCAAGGCACTGGCCTTCTGCAGACCCCTGCCTGCTGGTGGGAAGCTGTGTCTGTGAGCAGCAGCACAGCAGAACGGGGTCTTGGTTTTCTGAGAGGTGGCTTCACAAAGAACAAGATTTATGCACTGCCATCTCTAAAAAAAATAAATTTAATTGGAGCAAATGGCCTGAGCTGCCAGACTAAAGATGCACTTCACAGTGGTCTTTTCTCATCCCTCAGGAGCCCACAATCCCTGGGAACTGTTCCAAAAGTACATGTAAGCCATAATCACAGAACAGCCAGGTCATAGTCCCCAGGCTTGACAAAAGACCAGGAACCCATGCGTGGGACTGCCATGTCCTTCACCCTGTCCTTCCTTGGGTCCACACACAGCAGTCTGCAAAACTTTCTGAAGAGCCTAGGCAGGGGTGTCAGCGCCTCGCACACATCTCTCTGGAATAGGTAGCAAAGAGCTCCCATCTTACCGACGCAGGCTCCGCTAGGCGACAGCTTGTATCCAGTTGAGCATTCGCACCTGTAACTGCCCGGGATGTTGATGCAGTCGGCATTGCGCTGGCAGAGGTTCTCCCCACTGCTGCATTCATCGATGTCTGTTGGAGGACAGCAATGCAAACCTTGACTGTGCAGAGTGCCAAGTGCTCACCAGGCACCATTGTCCTGGTAGGGCTGGAATGGCTCAGTGGACTCAACTGAATTTTAACCCTTGGTTTGCTCCAACCAGGGTTAATTTTCAACCTTTTTCTATTGCTTTGCAATAAAAAAAAATGAATTTTAGTTACAACTCAAAACTTTGAAGCACTTACATTTGCAAACTTTTTGTAAAAAAAAAAAACCCAAAAAACAGAGGAGGGGAAAACCAGACAGGAATATGAATGAAAATCAGCAATTTTTGTCCCACCATTCATGCAGAAAATGAAGATTTCAAGAAGGCTGAGAACATGTAGACTCTGTCCATGTCTGCTGACAGGGATCACCCTGGTGCCCCAGGAGGTGGGGATCACCCTGGTGCCCCAGCATGGCTAGTGCCATGCTGAGAACCCCCACCCTCCTGGGCGCCCTTGGCAGCATTGCCGTGGCTGCCCTGTTACCTTCGCAGATGAGCAGGATGTTGTTGTAGCTGAATCCAATGGGACACTCGCACCTGAAGCTGCCAATTTGGTTGATGCAGACACCGTTTGTGCAGATAGCAGGGATCTCACTGCACTCATCAATATCTGCACATAGACAACATCTCTCAGCATCCCGGGAAGAAGCAGGGAGGAAAGCATCCCCCATTGCGGGGAGACTGCTGCTCTTGTTCATTCTAAAAAGAGGACTAGCAGGAAAGGGCCACCAGACAAACAGTGGAGCAACTCTTGGAGGATTGATACTGGATCCTGCAGATCATGCCAGGCTAGGGCTGCTCTGCAGAGGTCTGGGTACACAACAGAGCCACACAAGACTCCAAGTCGTAGGAGCCATGGGATTGCTGGCAGAGCCCACACAGCACATGTTGAGAAGTATCCTACCCAGGACATCCACCTTGTTTTCTCCAAGTGTGTCTCTGCAGTAACACAGACACTTGCTCAGGCTCTGGGACCAGGCTACAAATGGAAAGTCCAGGGGGTCACTGAAACACTGAGATGGCTGCAGGGTCCCTGACCTGCCTAGCACAATCCACCACCAGCCCTGCACTGATACCCTCTGTTGCATTTTCTTCCTGGGAGCAGAAGATGAACTCATGTCCCTTCTCTTCAGTCCCCTGGCTGGCACTGCCAAGGCCAGGTGAAGCAATGATTAACTAATCTGTTTGTCTCACAAACTACCAGCAAGTCCATCTTTCAAGACTGCAAAACATCTGTAGACAGCCCACAAATCTTTCAACAGGTCCTCTGGCTTTCCATCCAGCAAACACAAACCTGAAACCTTGGCTCTCAGCGGCGCCCTGCTGCTGTAGGGCCGATGCTGCTGGCAGTGTGAGCGCCAGAGCTATCGCTGGTCTGGATCTACCTGGCCACTGGCCACCGGCCACCGGCCACCGTCTGTGGTCACTAGCCACCTGTCTCTCCAGGTGGGACAGAAACCAAGGCACAATTGCAAATGTGCAGAGGTCAAAGCAGTCCAGCCACTGAGGACATAGGCCTGAAAGCTTGGCCAGCTGCTTGCAGCCATGTCTGCCACCTCTCGTCTCTCCTCTGCTCAGGGCTTAATTTACTAAGGGAGGGGAAGGGAACAAGCTCACAAGCACTGTGGGAAGAAAGCAGAGGGGCAGAGAGCAGACCTGGCTCCACAGGGCATGGGGGCTCTACTCACCAATTGGCTTTCCTGTGTGGATGTCGATGATAAACCCGGGGGCCTGATTCCCACATAGGATCTGGTACTCGGCTGGAAGGGGAACACCAAGGTCATGGCCGTGCCCAGCAGGCAGAGTGGGGTGCAGTGAGGGACAACAGGGACAAGGGCCAACTATGGCTGGAGTGAGTGGAGAGGGGGTCTGACAGGCAGGAGGGGATCTGCACAGTGCTTGGCCAGGAGTCGCAGGGGCTGGCACATGAGGAACCCCAAGAACATGTATGGCACCAGGCAAAGGGTTTATACGTGCATGCAGTGCAGGGCACATACACACACAATAGAAGGCATGCACACATGTGGCATCTGTGTGCCTCACATGCAGGTACAGAGTCATTCCTCCACACTGCACGGCCAGCGAGGCTGCCACCCACACCCAGCCTGCCCATGCAGCCCAGACCCACTGCCTGCCCACACAGTCCACACACCATCTCCTCTCTGCAGATACTGTCCCAGTTCCCTGTGTCCCTCTAGTGCAATGCATGTCCCCACAGCGCTTATGCACAGGCACTGCCTGCCAGACATGATGCTCTCCCTTCTCCCCCTCTGTTTTGTTAGTGCCTATGCCTCTAAGTGCACAGGATTGCCAGAAAAGCAAGGGGGCAGCCACAGTATCAAGATGCCCTTCAAGGAAGGTTGACTTACGGCTGGCTGGCGTGGGGCAGGGCTCGCATGGCTTGTTCCAGGCCTTGCCAATGTTGTAGGAGCAGCAGCACATCTTCTTGGTCATGTTGAAGGAGAGCTCGTTCTCACACGTGTCGTTGTAGTTGCGATAGCACACGCTCTTCCTCATGTCTGCAAAGGCAGCCCAGACAGCGTCTCGTGCCAGCTCCCAGAATGGGTGCTGCCAGCCCCAGGGCACTCATTGCTGGGGATATGCCACCCTGTCCTGGTGCTCAGGGACTGCAGGTGACACACAGGGGAGCCCAGCAAAGTGGCTGCAGTGATGGGCTTGAAGCCCTGCTGCAGTGAGAGCGTTGGGTCCTGTCCTGTAGCAGGCAGTGGCAACGCTCTGCTGGGTCTCTCACTGCCCCAGGCCAGCCGCTCTCCCTATAACTGCTGGCAGGGTGAGTGTCAGCTCCTCTGGCATGGGCATTGTGTGCGGCGTAGGGGCAGGGCTGCGGTGAGGCACCGGTGAACTCAGGCATCCCGAGTCCCAGCCCCTGCTCCCAGAACTTCTGCTCAGCCACGTTGCCCACACCATGCTGCCCATAGCACAACCCAGGGGTCACACACAGGCACTGCCAAACCCCTTACCACAGATTTGGACCATGCCATACCCATGCAGTTATTTCCTCCGTTGACTTGCATGTACTCAGGGGGGCACACGCAGGTGTAGTTGCCGAGGGTGTTGTAGCAGGTCCCAGGGCCACAGATCCCAATGTGAGCAGAGCATTCATCAATATCTGCCAAATAAAGGAGATTGGAGGTCAAAGAACTGGGCACAGGTAGAGAAGGGCCTGACTTGTGGTTAGGGGTAGGCTTGCCACAAGGTATGGATGGGCCTGGCACAGGGACCAGCCTGGCCTGGCACTGAGAAAGGGGACAGGGTTTGTGATGAGGATGGGAAGTGTGGAAGAGAAAGGGGAAGGGATTCTGCCAACCACTCCTAGGGCAGCCCAGGTACACACACAACTCTGTTGCACACACGTGTGTGCCATACACGCCAGGCACACAGACAAGCATAGGCACCACGGTGCAGCTACCTTCACAGATGCGTGTGTCCTCATTGAGGTAGTAGCCAAGGGGGCACTCACACTGGAAGCTGCCAAAAGTGTTCACACAGTTGCCGCCCTGGCAGAGGCCTGGCAGCTCCTGGCACTCGTCGATATCTGAGGAGGGAGAGCAGCCAGGAGGTGTTCACTGCCTGCCAGACCAGCCCAGGCAGTGCCTTCATCCCAGGATCCCCAGCTGGTTCATCCCACCACCTCCAGCCCCTGCTGGTGCCCGAGCGGCTCAGCCAGGTGGCCAGAGCATGTCCAAGGAGAACACATACTTGCTGTTTATCATTTGGTGATCAGGGGCTCGGTGGGCACCCAGCCAGCCCAGTGCCACGGCAGACAGTGCCCATATGGCGCTGGGCTCCCCCAGCACCTAAGCCCCTGGTCAGCTTACCTTCCAGGATGACAGTGATGGGGTTGGGCCGGAAACCTTCTCCTCCAGGGCACAAGGTCTTGTACTCGGCTGCGGAAAAAGTCAGTCAGGGGGATCCTGAGCTGAGCGGGCTCCCATGAAACAGGAGGGTTAGGGAGAACCAGGAGGAACCCAGGAGAAATAAGCCATGAGGATGGTGACAGTGGTCCAGATGGAGAAGCCTGACTCCCATCGCATGCCAAACCAACTTAGCTGCCCTGTCTCTGCCTGCCCATCCTTGAATGGGGTTATTCCACATCCACTGCCCTCCCCCAGCCCACTGGACTAGGAATAAAGGATCCCAACCTGGATCCCCCAGGCACAACCAGCCCGGTCTCCCCCACCCCACTTCAACTCTCCCCTGCCCTGGTCCACCCGTCTAGCCCTGCACTGACACAACACAGCTGCCTCGTTCTCCCTCAGCTTCCCTTGCTCCATTGTGATCATAGCATATCCTGGACCCAGGACCTCCAGCCTGAGTTGAGAAGCCACAGGGAAGTGGCCCCATCTCTCTTCTCTGCTCTACGCCGCCCATCCGGCCCATGACCAAGTTCACCCCAGACATTTTCCCAACTCACTCGTGTTGGCTGGAGGACAAAGCTCGCAGGGATTGCCCCATGCACGACCCAGCGAGCAGCAGCAGGATGCCCGAGTGACCCCAACTCCAATTTCTGCGCTGCAGGAGATCCCCCCATCTCCTCGATCCTGGGTGTCCAGGAAGCAGTTCCCAACACGGGTATCTGCACAAAGACAGTAGTGGGTGAACAAAGCCTCTCCAGTAAAGACTTGTGTGCACAGGAGGAATAAATGGCACTATTGCCTGAAGAAGCAGGGAGAAGGATAAGGCCCCAGTCCTGTCCCAGATGTCCATGCTGTCAGCTACCTGTGTTGTAATAAACCACATCCAGACTGTCCTTGCAGCTCATGACTTTGGGAACCCTCCAAGAACAAAGCGTGTCCAGCTTGTCTGGTAAAAGCCACACTATACCATAGGGAGGCCATAGCATGGTGGCCTGTCTTCAGTATGGCTAGGGAGCATGACCCAAATAATGCTATCAGTAACCCAGGGCCTTTCAAGAAACAAACACTTAAGAATAGCTCCAGAGCTGCCCAGGAATAACATTGCTTCAACCAGGAGATCACCCATACTGGTGACACAAGGTGGGCCAGGCTTAACAGGAGGTAGGTACTCTTCTGCTCCTGCAGGATTAAGCCCATCGTGGACAGCCAGGTATTTGGCAGGGCAGATAGTGGTCAGCCACCCCAGTCTCTGTTAGTGGTCAGTTCCAGCTATGTGGGACCAGCAAGAAGGACCACCAAGGTCTTGGATGGAAGGTGTGCTCTCCAGACAGGTCCCCACTCACCCACACAGCCCACACCAGTGGGATTCAGCTCGAAGTCTTGTGGACAGTTGCACAGGTAGCTGCCAGGGGTGTTGACACACAGGCCGTTGATACAGTTTACAGGGTCTGCACATTCATTGATGTCTGAAAAGATGGAAAGATGAAGGCTGAAAAGATGATGACTGCCACAGAAACCACAGCCCCAGCCGTAAGCTCTGCACTGTGCGTTCAGGGTGTATCCCCATGACCACAGGGCTTCTAAGGCTCTTCATGTGATGGTAGGCAAAGCCCGTCTAGAAACAGACCTTGCCTTGTCCTACCTCACACCACCCTGCCCAGAGTCAGAAGAAAGGAGCAGAGCCACACTGAGCTTTCCCTCCCATCCACTGAAGGCCCACCTTCCAGCAGCATCGAGGCCTTGCCAAGAGCAAAGACACATCACCACATCACCCAGAGGACACTTAGTTGGCTTTAGGCTGCTAGTGCCACTCCCTGTCATGGTTGGGGCAAGCTCATACCAGCAGATCACAGAGCAGTGATCCTCATCCAACAGCCCTGTGAAAGTCCTATACCTGTGCAGTTGCCTCCACTCCTGTCCAGTTCATAGCCGTCATCACAGGAGCAGCGGAACATCCCGGGCAGGTTCTGGCAGGTCCCAAAGACACAGATATTCTGGAAGGTGCATTCATCAATGTCTGCAAAACAGGGGGAGCTGGGTACTCAGGATCTGGCAGAGTGAGGGCCAGGACAGGCCTCTCTTGCTCCCATCTCGAAGCAGAGCCACAGCCCAGCTGTGGGTAACCCATCTCAGGATGGTTCTAGTGCCACGGGATACCATTTCCTGGGTGAGCAGGACCAGGCAGGCTGTGTGTATGCCCTCTCCCTTCACCCCTGTTTTGCTGATTGTCCACATCTTGCATGGATCCTTGGCTTATCCCAGCCTCTCTGCAGGCTGGGGGCCAACTCCTGTAAGTGCAAGAGCTGGCACCGCAGGAGCCTTGCATCACCAGGTGATGGTGGATCTTGCTTAGGTGGGTCTTGCTTAGTAATAGATCAGGCAGTGACAGTGCAGTGGAGAGACCAAGGCCAGAAAGGAGGTGGACACTGGATCTCCTGGAACAGCAGTCAAAATTCTGGGCACTTACCCTGGCAGGCCTTGCTGTCCTCTGTGGGATTGAAGCCCATCTCGCACTCGCAGCGGTAACCCCCAGGTGCATTGAGACACTGTCCATTCTCGCACAGGTTCACATTGTCCGCACACTCATCCACATCTAGAGAGAGTCAAGCATGAGACTGACATGGCATCCACCCGAAGATGGGACCTTCCCTCAGCTTGCCCAGAAAATTCCCACAAGCTTGTTCCCACCCTCTGCTGGGAGGCTGTGAGGAGAGGGCTGCAATAGTTCTCACTGCCTTGATCCTCCCCAAACACCTGCTGAGAAGAAGGTGGATGTCTGCTGAAGGTATCTGAGCAGGCTGTGGTGCAGGGCAGGCGGCAGTAGCTTTTGGGGGACATCTGGTTTGGGGAACCCCAGACACAGGCAGCCAGGTGTTGAGCCAGGCTGGTGGCTAAGAGGGGGTGACTCCATATCCCAGCAGGATGCCCAAGCCACGTTCCTGCTGCCAGTTGAGTCTACGGGCCTCACCTGAGCAGGAGAAACCATCCCCGTTAAAACCTTCTCGGCAGGCACAGCGGTAGGAGCCTGGTGTGTTGACGCAGTTGGCATTCAAGTTGCACTTGTGCTCTTCAGTTGCACACTCATCCAGATCTGGGCAGGGAGAACACCCTTGTCAGTGTTTTGCCTCTGGCCTTTCCTCTAAGCCTGGCCAGCTAGTGTAGGGCCTGGGGGGCACGCAAATGGCCTGGGAGGCTGCAGCCTCCAGGCATTTGGAGTGCTCACGAGGCTCCAACACGTCTCTGTGAGCCTCTATGGCCATGAGATGCTCCCCTGGCAGTGCTGACACAGACAACATGGCAGTGAGACACTTTCACACACACATACCCACATTCCCAGTACCTCCCCAGTTCAGACACACGTATCCACACACAAACCCTGACATCCCTTCATACACACCACACAGTAAGTCCCTGCACTCATAGACACACACCAACACATCCCTACACGCTTCCCACACCTGTGTATCCCTGCATACATACCACACCATGCCCCAACACATCACCACACAGCCACATTACTGATCTGACAATGACATTCATCCTACACTCATCTCAATACCGTGCCCACACACTGCACATCCCACAAATACACGCCCTCGCTCCGACATTCATGGCTTCACAGACACGGTTGCAGAGCCTGACAGTGCAACACCCATACTTCCATACCTACAGTCCGCCTCTGTCACATATCCACATCTCTCCACACTTCCATAAATCCTCATGCAGGGCTCCTGGGGCTCAAGAGCATTTCAAGTGCAGGTGTCAGCTCAGCCCAGCCTTCACAGATGCCCACAGAGCACCTGGACACACGAACACCCTCTCCTGGCATGAGCACTCACCGTTGCACTTCAGCCCATCTCCAAGCCAGCCTGTGCGACACTTGCATTTGAAGCTCCCAGGCACGTTGATGCAGGAGGCGTGCATGTCGCAGTTGTGAGCCCCGATCTCACATTCATCAATGTCTGTAGGAAGGAAGGACATCAGAGCTGACACAGCTCAGCTCCCCCAGGAGAGGAGGGGGAAGCCGGGTACAATCCTGCTAACATGTCTGGGTACCAATGGCTCCTGGGAGTCTGAACCCCAGGGGATGGGAACAAAGCGCTTTAGGCAACAGGCTGCCTGGAGTCGTACCCTTGAGCTGAAGAACTGATCTGTGCTCACCCCTGGAAGATGAAGACAAAAAGAAGGGCAGGCCCCTGGCTTGGCTATAAACTAGGAAAGTGTCAATTCCTGCCTGCAGCCTGCCTTCCTGGCAATCTCTGCCTGCCCGGGAGGGGCTCCCAGCACACAACCACATCCCTAGGTGTCCACAGCATCCCCCAGTACAGGGATGGTGTTCTCTTCATGGCAGCTGCAGGAGGTGTTTGTGAGGGCTCCCACCAGCACCCCTAGCTCCAGGTCTGGGGAGTTCCCACCTGTGCAGCCTGTGGTTCCCTTCTTGACGAAGTAGCCCAGCTGGCAGTGACAGATGAAGGAGCCCTTTGTGTTTTCACACTCGCCATGCAGGCAGATGTTAGGGTTGAGATCACATTCATTCACATCTGCAGGAGAAAAAGGACTTGCTTGGAACACCACAAGAACCATGACCCGACTCTGGGGCAACCCTTTGTATCCCTTCCTCCCTCCGACAGCAGCCTTGTGATGCAGTGCTGGCATGTGCCCAGGGCACAGCCTTGTCCTCACCAATACAAGTCTTCATGTCCAGGGATGCCATGAAGCCATCGAAGCAGAGGCAGCGGTACTCCCCAGGGATGTTAGTGCACTGCCCACCATCACAGATGTCTGGATTATCCTCACATTCATCAATATCTAGAGAGAGCAGATCATTGCCAAAGTAAAGATGTTAGAGCCAGTGAAAGGGTATTTTGGGAGCAGGAGGGGGCAGGAGGGAGTCACAGGAGGGGCTTTGCTCCAAATCATGTAGTTACAGGACTCTGGAGCCTGTAATGAGGGGCTGGACATTGCAGTGCAAGGGAACATTTCCTGGAACATTGCATTGTCCAGGAAAATCACCTCTCTGGAAGTGACTTAAAAATGAGATGCCCTCACGCTGAAGCCAACACTATGGCTGACTGGCAATGGATGCAGAGGTCCCTAGGGCAGCATCTACGCTGACTGCTCACCTGCACATGATCTCTTGTCTGGCATCAATGCGTAGCCTTCACTGCAGCTGCATTCATAGCTGCCCTCCGAGTTGGAGCAGTGTGTGTCACAGCCGCCGTTGGTTATGGTGCACTCATCAATGTCTGGGGGAGAAGGGAGAGGTCAGGCAGCTGCTCGGGTCACAGGCTGGGATACATGTCTTGCAGCAGAGCTGTTCAGACACAGTGCCAGTAACAGAGACAAGGTGGGAGAGGTGCTGAAGGGGAAACAAAGCTTCCCCAGCCAGAAGAAAGCACCTCTTGCCTTCTCTGCCAATCACTTGCAGCTCACAGTAGTTTCACAGCTGATGACAGCCCCTTACCAGTAGTGCCAATCTGGCTGTAGCTCAACCAGGAGGTTCTCCCCCCCACCTTTGCCTTACCCTCAGACACTCCACTGAGCATTATAAGAGGTATGAGGCCAGGAGGGTTCTGGATGTGTACTGGGGTCTTGGCACAGCTATTTGGCAAAAGGGAGCACTCACCGACACAGCCCTGCCTGTCCAGTGTGGCCTGGAAGCCTGAATCACACGCGCACTGGTAGGTACCAATGACGTTGACGCAGCGTCCGTTGCGACACAGGTTGTCACTAAGGGAGCATTCGTTGATATCTGCGGTGGGAAGAACAGTTTGAGCAGCCAGCCATGCTGATGCCACGTTGAGCACCATTTGTTACCCACCCTGGGTACTCCCCACCTACTCCTGTCTCTAAACTGAATTTGTTGTTGTCCCATTGGTCAGTCTTCAGTGAACAGCAGGTAGAACAGATATCATAAATGCAATGAAACCCTGGGAGTGACCTCGGTCCCTCCTGGATGAGTGTGTTCTACCCACATTTGGTATTTGAAGGAGAGATTTACATGCCCAGCATGAGATCCAAGTCTCCCTGTATCATTACCCTTGAACAGGCTCTGGTCATAACATAGCTTTCCATCATCTCACCAATGCAAGTGTTCCCTTCAGAAGTCAGCTCATGTCCAGGGGGGCAGATGCAGTCAAAGCTGCCATCTGTGTTCATGCAGATCCCACCTCGGCACAGCAGCGGGTCCCGCTCACATTCATTGATATCTGCAGAGAATGACATGAAATGTGGTGGATTGTCCCCTTCAGCTGGGTTTTCCAGATAATGGGGTGGTGCTGGTGCCATGCACCACAGTCCCATCACCAGAGATGTATGCTAAAACAGAGGGACATCACAAAATTAACAGGGCAGTGAATCCAGGGCTTGGGCGAGTCCAGTGGACTTATGGTTGAAGTATGCATTTTGGGAAATTGCACCTCTTGCCTTGACCTTAGTAGAACGTAAAGTGTGACATCAGGAGGAAAGAAGTTATTAGCTTTGTGCAGATTAGCCAGCAGGGACTAGAAGGATAGTTCCTAGCTCACATCCCACCTATCTTAGTACATTTTCACAAGTCCCGTCAGCAGAGGGAGAGTTCCTTGGGAAATGTGTAGGTTGTTCGATAGAAGACTAACAGACAGGCTTTCTTGGTAACAGCCTTCAGAATAGTTCCAGTATCACACACAGGGCTAGGAAATAGTCTGTACATTTCTGAAAAAAAAATCACATATGGACAAAGGGATTGAATTTACTAGGAACTGGAGAAATTCCTGAAATAGATTAAACTGCTGTGAGAGAGATGTGATCCAGCCAAAGATGAAACCAGGCTGCTGGCATTAAAAATAAAAAGAAAAAAAATTTTAAACAAGAAAAAAAAAGTGATAGAAAAGTTTATAAATGCCAGACTAAAATGATAATGGGGGTGACGGGCCCCTATCAAACAGTCCCACAGGACCCATGCCTCCGGTTCTCCATGGTGGAAGACTGTTCCTAATGAACTGCAGAATGCAGGTTCAGTCCTGATGTTGTTTATTGCCAGGGGCTGGCAAGAATTCCTCCCTCATGAGGCTGAAGCCAAGTTCTTTTGCCAAACACAGGCAGGAAGAAGTTAATCCTTGACCACGGGAAATGCCATAGTGTCACAACACCCTTTGGGGTGAAATGACTCAATCCTCTGTCACCTAGAAAAAAGGATAAGGTGGAATTGTACAGATAATAGTGAGCATTAAAAAAAAGAACAATGAAACACAATATCCTTATATAAAGTCATCAGAAATCTCATTACTGAAAGAAGTTAGCAGGCCATCAGTGGGGTCTGTGACATTCTCAGTAGCTCAGAAATGGAGGAGGAGAAGGAGGAAGATGATCAGTGTGAGCTGTGGTAACCCACGCTACAAAATGTATGGAAAAGACAGAAAACCATGCCAGTGGCAGGGCGGTGATATATTTTAAAGAACCCAGAGAATCAAATATGAAAAAAAAAAAAAATGGTATTGAATCATGCCACAGATTGATGTGGTTTGAAAGTCCAAGCCAAAGCAGAAAGAGCAGAATATTAAGATTAGGTCAGTCAGACAAGTTAGTCTGGCTAGACAGACGAGAAGAGGAACATGGTATGCCAGGAATTAGAGGACAGCAACAGTCTGGTGGACTTGTTGGAGACGAACTGAGGTTCTGAGGTCATTGATGGGATTTTTTTAAGCTACAAACAAGAATTATTAAATTGAAAACAGATGAGAATCTGACAGAATAAAAACAAGCATTGACCAGATGGGAGGAGCTGTAAAGAATTATCTGAGGATAAAGGACGATTAAATGGGCAGGTGAAAGTGAGCCCTTTCAATTATAACTGGAAATAGAGCGAGGTAGAAGAATGCAGACGGTCTACCAGAACGTCTCATGAAGGACTTGATCTGTCCAAATGTTTGGACAGGGGCCTGATGAATGGTTGAAGCTGCTATGAAACTGCTGCAGATTCAAATCCCAAGGAAAGGCGCAGAAATAGCAACAGTTGATTAGATATTACACGTAAGCGAGATCAAGTTGAGAGTCACTTTAGAAAAGATTCAATGGAAAGCAGTCCAAGAAAAATTGGATGAATCAGCAAGATTCAGAGCTAGAAGAGACACACTTATCAAATGGCAAACCTCTTGCTGAGCAAGGTATGAGAGACCTCCATGTTCTCACGCCAACGGAGGCGCATGGCTGTAGGATGTGCAATGACAGCAGAAGGCCAAGCAGTGCTATAAAGACCAAAGCTTAGTATACCTACTAATATAGGAGTGGAAATAACAGATCTACTAATCTCAGCAGTGAGCTAACGATGATATAACTTGCAAGGAACATACATTATCTAGAACAGGGACCAAGCTACATGTAACTGGATCAAAATGACTGATGTGGTATGTGAGACAGCGAACCCTTTCCTTGCCCACCACATCTCCCCAGGTACCTCTGCATAACAGGTATGAGGCTCTAGATGTGGAGGACCAGCCAGTGGATGCTGTGCGTGGCGATCCATCTACACCAGAGGAGTCGCCAAGACCAGAAAGACCTACCCCCCATATTACTGCCACCTCCACAAGGAAGAAAAGGTGAGTTATAGTTGTAGGAGACTCCCTTCTGAGGGGAACAGAGGGTCCAATATGCCGGGCAGACCCTCCTCATAGGGCAGTCTGCTGCTTCCCAGGAGCCCGGCTTAGAGATATCGCTAGGAAACTTCCCAGCCTGGTACAGCCCACGGACTACTGCCCATTACTGCTCTTCCACGTGGGTGGCGACAAAGTTGAAGTACATAGGCTAAGGGTGATTAGAAGAGACTTCGGGGCCTTGGGACGGTTAGTGAGGGAATCTGGGGCGCAGG